>CAKNYM010031276.1:0-26057 GCA_932195095.1 Andricus curvator
TCAGGCACAATAAAAAGTATTTAAAGTGATTCTTCTGACCCGTTACAAAATTGGCGATCCTGCCAGGATAGGAGTACACGATCTTGTCTCTACGGAGCAATTTAGAGATCAAACGACCCTATCTTTGGAAGACAATCTGGAAAGCGGAAATCACTACGGTGGTTAAAATCGAGGAACTGCGGACTGTTACTACGGTGCAGCCCGACAACCAGGAAGCAGAATTTGCAGTAGTGGCAACGAAATCTCTACGGAGGTTAATATCGAGGGATAAATCCAAGACTCCGGACTGTTACTACGGTGCAGCCCGACAACCAGGAAGCAGAGTTTCAACAAAGAGAAAGTAAGCGAGTTTTTAGAAAATAAGATAGAAAATTTTTGCTTAGGCGTCGGTATACTGTTGGCATAGAACGACCCCGTAAGCGCAGAATTGATTTTTGAAAAATAAATTATTTAGAAAATAAGCTAGAAAATTTGTGCTCAGATTATATTTTTGTAATGAGATGTAATGAAATCACGCGAGTGCAGTGCTTAAAATCAATATACAATATCATATTGTTATGCGTTCGCGACACTTACACCCGACACTCGCAATCAGGTTTAAAGCTGGCTTTCCACGCCTATAGGGAAAATTTAAGTACACACTATCCCACACATACAGACACTTCCACAGATTCTGATAGCTCCATCTCTGAGCCGTGTACGACCGCCCCCACTATGACTACGGAGAATTCGTCGAAACAAGACCAGGATGTTCTAACACTGATCCTGAACCAACTTCAAATAATCGTTGAGAAACAGGACAGGTTTGAAACTAGCCTCACGACTTTGAACGAAGAAAAACTGAAGCGAGCGGGCGAAATTAGAAGTCTCGCGCAGTTTAGCAATGCCTTGGTCACGGAGGATGAATCGAACGACCATCCACAGCATTCCAAGTCGTCTGAAAAGGAAGCATTGTCGCCACAGCACTCCGAGTCGTCCGAAAAGGAATCGTCGCCAGACGAGGAAACGGACGATCGCGACCAAACAGCAGGTGGTCCAGAGAGACTCATCTCGCCCGGCGTTCCCCCGAATTGTAGTGATCAGTTTCAAAGTGTTCGGCCCATAGATTCCGTCCCCCCGGAGAGACCCATCTCGCCCGGCGTTTCCCCAAATTCTTTCACACAGTGCAGTGACCAGTTTCAAAGTGTTCGGCCCATGCATTCCGTCCCCCAGTGGGCTAACACTTACCCAGAGCCGCGTGTTCGACTTCAGCCCCCAAATCCCGTCATTCAATGTACTAGCTAACAACCGGCACCCGCACGTGAATCTGTGAGACCTAGCACAATAGGTGAACAGCCCCAAAGTTTCTCCGCGCAGGTCATTGACCAGCAATGTGTTCAGGTCCCAAATTCCTTCTCGCAGCATACTAACCGGCTGCCAGCACCCGCTCATCGCACTTTTCCGAGAAACAACCCATTGCTACCAGCGATGCACCGAATGGAAAACGTTGAACCGCTTTCCCAGGCCAAAGAAATCATCCGCACGGTCGAGGTTTTAAACGGCAAGATGATGTTGGCGTACACGATTTCATTAAGACCGTGAAACGCGCGAGGCTAAGATGTTCCCAACCTAGTTTACTACTGGACTACATTTTAACGGAGAAAATAATTGGAAGTGCTAAGAGAGCAATCCGGCACTACCCTATAAGTAGCTACGATGATCTTTACAGCGCTTTGAAAACAAATTTAAGTACTACAACCACTCTGGAAACGTGTGGTAGTAAACTTGAAACAATCAGGCAAAATCATGATTCAGTACAGTTTTATAATCAAAAATTTAGAAGCGCGTATAATGAATTGATTTATACAATTCAATCAGAATATTCGTCCGGAATAGAGCGGAAATTAGCTCTTCAAATGGAGGAAAAATCTGCCACGAAGAGGTACGTTATGAACTTACGCGATGACATTAGCCATCAAGTGCGACCCTTAAAACCAAAAAGTTTGAACCAAGGTTTACAGGAAGCCCTGGAAGCAGAAGTGTGGTGTAGAGAACGTACGCGTACGAAAGTTTCAATAACACCTCGACCAGTACAACCAAGTGTTCTTAGACTACCCATGAGGAACGTAACGGTACCTGCGGCCCGAAATCAACAGCCACAAATGCGAAATCAACCCTCCGATAGTCCGAACCACGGACTACCTTTACAACAAAGGATGCAAATGACTTGTAACTTCTGTAAGAAACCCGGCCATTTGGAGAAACAATGCTATGCGAAATCAAAGCAACAGGGTTTTCGCAATGGAACATCTCAGAGAAGACCGCCAGAGATCAGAAATATACAGGAGATGGAAGATCTACAAGACCCATTAGAATGTTACGAAGTGACACCACAGGAACAGGACGAAATCGAACGCTACGAAGAATCTGCAGAGTTTCTGCAATCAGCGGACGATTGCAATCCATACATGGAAAGCATTCTGATGGACGCACCTATAGATTACTAGTAGATTCAGGAGCCTCTATTAATCTCATTAAACATTCTGAAGTACCCATAGAAAGAACACCATTTGAGATGAGAAAACGTTTTGCCATGGGGAGAGATATTAATTATTCTTATCAAGCAGTAAGAATACCATACTTAGGGAAGTTGCATTTATTTCACATAATTGATAATGATTTTCCCTTGCCAGAAGAAGGTATCATCGGCCGACAATTCTTTAATGCATTTGATAAATATCATATAACTAAAGATTTCCTTTATCTTGATAACAAAAAATTACCGCTTTATGAGGACGGAACATTTGTTTCGGGAAACACAGCACAGATAACTCGGATCAAAGTTGTAGAAAAGGATCAAGATGTCTATATAGAAAATCACGACTCAATCCCCGACGGCGTGTACAAAATAGAGAACCAAGAATTAGTTGTACCCTTATATAATTATGGAAAAAGCCCCTTAAAAATACCAAGCAGTTTGGAGTATGATAAAATAGATCAAATTAAAGAAACAAGTAGAGTCAGTGTCACTAGTTCGGAAGGAAATCAGGCAAAACGGATACAAGATCTATTGAACAAAACGAGATTGGACCACATAGAAGAAAAAGAACGTCCTTATTTATGGAAAATGGTAGCAGGATACAGTGACATTTTTAACCTTGAAGGAGACCCTTTTCCGTGTACCGATTTAGTAGAACATGAAATTATTTTGAAAACCGGCAAGATAGTAAATGTTAAATCTTATCGTCCTCCCCAATGTCACAAAGAAGAAATAAAAACACAAATGCATGACTTGAAAGAAAAAGGCGTCATACGAGATTCAAATTCACCCTTTAATTCGCCGATTTGGGTGGTGCCAAAAAAGGAAGACGCGTGTGGCAGGAAGAAATGGCGCATAGTAATCGATTTTCGAAAGATAAACGAGGACACGGAACAAGATGCATATCCGTTACCCATCATCGAGGACATTTTAGATCAATTAGGAGATGCAAAATTCTTTTCTGCCTTTGACCTCAGCTCTGGGTTTCACCAAATCCCAATGAGTGAAACATCACAGAAATACACGGCTTTCTCGACATGTGAAGGTCATTTTGAATTTAACAGAATGCCCTTTGGACTCAAAAATGCTCCCGCTACTTTCCAAAGAATGATGGACAATGCCCTGAGAGGATTGGTAGGAAACAAATGTTTTGTTTACCTAGACGACATTGTCGTATTCGGCTCAACTTTAAAAGAACACAACGAGAACCTAGTAAGCCTATTTGACAGACTCAGAGAAACGGGATTAAAACTTCAGCCTGACAAGTGCGAGTATTTACGCCCAGAACTCGAATATTTAGGACATTTGTTAACTGAGGACGGCGTAAAACCTAACCCCGCAAAAATACAGGCAGTACGAGATTTTAAACCACCACAGAATGTCACCCAAGTTCAGAGCTTTTTAGGACTCGCAGGGTACTATAGAAAATTTGTAAAAAATTTCTCTCAAATTTGTAAGCCTCTTACAAATCTAACACAAAAGGAGACACCTTTTGACTGGTCAACGAATTGTCAAGAATCTTTTGACAAAATAAAAGAACTATTATGCTCAGCACCGGTTTTGAGATTTCCAAACTACAAGGAGAAATTCACTTTAACGACAGACGCATCTAATCACGGACTAGGCGCAGTATTATCCCAAAACGGTCATCCCTGTTGTTACATATCAAGGACGTTAAACAAAGCCGAGATCAATTATAATACAACGGAAAAGGAATTGTTAGCGATAGTTTGGGCATGCAAAAGGTTAAGACAGTACCTTCTTGGGAGAGAGTTTACAATACAAATGGACCATCAGGCGTTAATATGGTTACACAACGTGAAAGATCCCTCTTCACGATTGTTACGGTGGAGATTACGTTTGGAAGAATATCTTTACACTGTCGAACACGTAAAAGGAAAGGAAAATAAAGCTGCAGATTGTCTATCTAGACTATTTCCAGTTCAACAAGAAGAAGATTCTCTACAAAATACAGCAGAAGAAGTTGAGCTGGACGTGGAAAGAGAAGAGGAATTAACAGGAGAAGAAACAGCCGGTACGTCCAGAGAGTTTCCTCGTCGTCGCATGGATGCAGATCAACTTATCTCAGATGAGGAAGGATTAACGGATGGGAGAGAAAATTTGTTAAGAGAATACAAAAAATACATCACAAACAGAATGCCTAGCAGAGAAAATGTTAAACCTAACGCCGGAGGTAATCTCTGGCGCACTATATCCAAAGAAAGGAAAGGAATCCAGGATACATCTCAATATAAACAACCTCAATTTAACGAGGCTAAATGGCTGGAGGTATTGGATAGAATTAACCGAGAGGCCATGGCCTCTAAACTAACAATTACACGTTACAACTTCATAGACCCAACAATTACCCCTTTAGAAAAGGTGAAGATCCGGGACTATCTCAACTTCTTGAGCCAAAAGCATGAAGACCAGCAATTTCACACCTGCTACACACCACGAGCAGAGCTCACTCAAGAAGAAAAATGGGAAATTATAAAGGAATCACATGGATCTATTACGGCACAACATTTTGGGGAGAACTGGACCATTGAAAGAGCTAGAACTCTTGGAGAATGGAAAAATATGGAAAAAGAAATCATCCACTACATCAAACGATGTCCCGTTTGTCAACTACAAAAAACGGTTAGAATTAAAAGACAATGTCCAGCAATTATTCCAGACACGCCTGTCAACCCCAACGATAAAATAGCCATGGACATTTTCGGACCTTTACCCTTGACACTTTCAGGAAACGAGTATATTCTCAGCATCCAAGATATGCTCACAAAGTACTTAATCTTGATACCTCTTAAGAATGCGGCATCTGAAAGCATTATAGAAGGGTTATTCGACCACTACATATATCTATTCGGAGCACCAAAGAATATCTTAACAGATCAGGGACAAAACTTTGTATCTGAATTGGTACAGAATTTTGAAAATCTATTCAGGATTAAGCACATAAAAACCACAGTTTATCATCCACAAAGCAATGGAGCACTCGAAAGAGCCCACTCGACTATTAAAAATTTACTGAAAACCAGCATCGAAGATCATAGCACTGAATGGGATCAAAATTTAAAAATAATTTGTATGGCATACAATACTATGAAACATGAAGGCACCGGATACTCACCCTTTCAACTGACCTTTGGGAGAGATGCAAATTTGCCCTCGATGTTAAGCACCACGCCAAATGTCAGGTAAGAGGAATTACTTAATCTATGGAAAAGAAAGCATGAACATTATCTCCAAAAGGCAAAAGAAAAAATAGAGATACAAAAAATCAAACACAAAAAGTTACAAGATTCAAAAATCTCTATACCACAAGGTATCCTCGAGCCTGGGGATCTGGTCAAGTTTATTAATAACCATCCAGAGAACAAACTTTCTCCCTCCTGGAAAGGCCCAGCAGTAATTACCGAGAGACAGGAGAACAATAATTACACAATCCTGTTTAACGACAAACGAACTAGAATACATTCAAATCAACTGATGCCCTATTACCAATGATGTTTCAGATGATGGCCCTAATCTTATTATGGATATTGAAGATCATATCGGCTGAGGTCATCACAACTGACCTAACCGGGGTAACTATTTACTCGGAAGAATTAGGGCAGGCTCAACTCTATCATGATACCTGGAATATGATACTAGGAGTAGAGACCAACGAAATAGACGAGCGATATGAATCATTGCAACACATTTTCGCATCCGTGTCACATCAATGTGATGACTGTTTAGAACAATTTGAGCTGAATTTAATAAAATCAAGAATACAGCGTTTAAACAATCAGAGAAATCTTTTAAACCAACTTCTAGGCAAAACGCGAGCTAAAAGAGGGTTTTTTAACTTCATAGGCGATGTATCGAAAACACTTTTTGGTACTCTGAGTGAAAACGATATGAAATATATCAACGAAGAGCTAGATAAACTGTTCAATGACAACAAAGTCATGTTACAAAGTATTTCTAATCAAACTAAGATAATAAAAGTATTGTTGAATTCAGCCTCTACCGATTTTAAGACACTTGAAATACACAGTCGAGAAAATAATAATCGCATCAATCAAATAGTTAACGGAACAAACAGAAATACTAAAAATATAGCCATCTCAAACCAAATGACGATTTGCATGATGATAGTTGATGAATTGGGTGAAGACATCAACTTACTGATAAATGCGAGAAATGACGGAAAAAACGGAATAGTCCATCCTCAGCTCCTAACACCAGCAATCCTGATAACGGAGATGAAAGAATTCGAAGAAAAGTTCAACGTCAAATACACCATCCCTTTAAAACAGACAAACTTCCAGCATATTGTCGACGTCTCGACAGTCAACGTGGCTATCACAAAGAATAGATTTGTTTATTCCATCCACATTCCTATCCCAGAAACCGAAATCTATGAAATTAAACACTTAATTCCTATTCCCAAACAAATTGGTTCAGTTTTCCTTGCCATAATTCCTGACTACGAATACTTATTGATGGGACAGGGGCACACTACATACGTACCTACCGATAGAACAATATTAGAACTATGTAAAAATTATGGTCAGATGAAAATTTGTAAACGAACGCAACCCACATATTTAATGTCAGAAACTAATAGCTGCGAGAATAGCATATTACGGATGAATGTAAAGACAATCAAGGATGCGTGCAAATATTCCCCCTTTAAAATTATGAATATCGCTTTTATACCACTTATGAATGGATACATTTTAATACCCCACGAACCACTAGAGGTTGATGCATTGTGTGAATCAGGTCATGATAAAATTAAAATCCAGGGGCCTACGAAGATTGTGAGTAAGGACAAATGTATATTGAACCGATTGAATATTATATTAAAATTAAGCTCTACCGACACAATAACAAGAGAAATAAGCTATAGGAAAAATATTTCATTACCGTATACTGAAAAACAATTAGATTCTATAAAAGACAAGCTGATACCGTTGACACAAGAAATTAGGCCTCTGAATTTAAATAATCTAAAACAATCAGTCGACGACATCGAAAATGCAATAGATAAGGTCACTAGAGACAGAAGAACGCGAACTTGGACAGAACAGGCCACCAGTTGGCTGCAGTACTTAGGATATACAGCAATTGCTGCAATCATAGTTTTTATGTGTTACAAATGTGGAATCTTCGCCCGACTTCGTGAATGTATTCCTAAAAAGATTTGTATATTTTGCGTAAAAACCCAGGTCACCGCAACACCAACAGTGCATTACACTGTCGCTCCTACTGCACCTGCTGCAGAGATAAAAGATGTAGATCGTAGAATTAAGACTACTAATGTTAAAATAAAATCTAGCAAAAAGGTTTAGAGCCTAAACCTAATCTAAGAAGGGGATTGTAACAGGAATGTCAAAGGATCTTCTATCCTCCCCACTCTTCGAGTCCCAGAAGCAGGGGCCCGTTGCCACTGCTTCCCTTGTGCAGGGTAGTCAGTCCGTTTGGTACCCCTGACCGACAAAGATCTTTTACAATAAAGAAGTCCTGCGATATAGTTCAGGCACAATAAAAAGTATTTAAAGTGATTCTTCTGACCCGTTACAACACCCTGTATATTTTATTTTACCTATTTCATACTTAGAAATTTTATAAGAGTCTTGTATCGTGGTTTCGGAATTTATTTCGTTTAAAATTAGAGAATTCCATTAGATAATATTTTAATTATTTCGGGATTCGAAATTGAGTTTATTTTTCCTCTCCAATATTTTGTTTACGAAGTATGTCACGTGACCTTGCCGCGAGTCCGAAGGATACGGGTAGCGCGTGTTTACTTCTTACCGCGCTTGGATTTCTCGCCACATCGGGCGATTGAAATATTCAGCGAGAATCAAAATGTATTTTATTCCTCTTTTCAGGTGTACTTTCCCTTTAGTAATTTCCACAGCTTTTGGTTTTATTTTTCAAATAATAAATTTCTAATTTCTCCCAAAAAATACGATAATTCTTTCCAAAAACTTTTTTTTTCTATTTTATAAATCGATTCTAGATTTATTTTTCCTGGATTTTACTTCGATTTTAATAATTTAGAAGTGAAATCTTTTTAATTTATAACCGTTTTTGGTTTCGTTTTTATACTTATTTTGGCTTTT
The DNA here is from genome assembly GCA_932195095.1 of Andricus curvator. Taxonomy (NCBI): domain Eukaryota; kingdom Metazoa; phylum Arthropoda; class Insecta; order Hymenoptera; family Cynipidae; genus Andricus; species Andricus curvator. The sequence goes on from CAKNYM010031276.1 coordinate 8,644, forward strand.
CTCTCGACTTTTATCCTTTTCGACAGGTCTCGAAAAATATTATAGCATTTTATTACATATGCAAATGGCACATAATCCTCACTTATAAATGGTACATAATCATCAATAATAAATGGCACATGTAAATCAATTTCAACAAATCATTGGCACACAAGAAAAATCACTTGCATAAGCACAAAAATTCATCAAGTTGGCATATAAATGCATAGAAATCAATGGCATAAATCAATCATAATATATCGTAATCACAAACCATTAAAAATTTGGCAAGGCACATATAAAATCACTTCTCGTAAGTGTATTTATCGAAAATGATGATAATTTGAGACAATTTGCAAGGCATGGATCAAATAGCATGCAAAAATGATTGAAAGAAAAGTTCAAGAAGTCTTCAGTAGTCCTATAGGTTTGAGTTGAATTTAATTTGTGTCCTCCTTCTCGGCAGGTTTCATGGTTGTCCAAAAAGGAAAAGTGTGGGATTTTAGGTTGGGCGCCAGGTATTACGGGTGTAATACCGAGGAAGGAAGTTAGGAAATTGGAAAGCCCAGAAGAAGGTGAAACACATTGAAAGACCTTTCATAAAAAAGTAAAACTCTTTATTGCCACTTACAGCTGCGATGAAGATGACCAGGTCGTGGCGAGGCACTGGCGATCGGGTCACCCTCGTAAGAGCGTAGAGGCGTAGAGTGAGAAGAGGTGCGAAGTTCCGTGGATGCGGAGATGGTCCGGAGAAGCACCGTTGAGAGGTCAGGAGCTTCCTTCGGGATCGGCTCCAGGGCGGGCAAACGAGAGGACACACTAGCACTAGCTGGAAACGGTTAACGACCGGACGAACGAGCAGAGACTGAGCAACTGCTGTGCCGTTGCTCGGGACTTCGGGTCCCCTCGGGGGATTCCGTTCCGTCTCGTATGCGGCCCGGCAACCCTTTCGTGCAGGGTCGTACCGAGTCCCGCGTTATGGTAACAATTCTGTTACAGAAAATACATTTAAAATAAAAGAATTAACTTTTCGGAAAAACGAAACAAGCTACAATAACATTTTATTTAGCGAAATTCTTCGCCTAATTTATATCTACAAATTTGCTCAAAACCACTTTTCTCTAGGATTCGTATTTTTAGTTTAAATCGTAAAAAATAACATCGGAAATAAACAAATTAAATTTATGGAAAAACGACAAAAATTGCATTAAAATGTTTAATTAGAAAATTGTTTTTTTTTCTTATAGGATGCGCACTTTTTTCAATTATAAAAACAAGACAAGGAAAATACGTCTGTTTTTAATATCAATGCATATTATGAATTGTAATAATATACATTTATTGAAATGATATAAAATTTTCACGGTAGCTGAGGATAAAATTAAATGCAAAATCAGGAACAAATATTAAAGTAAGCATGATGAATACAATGTGTACTTTATTTTGCAATATCTAAATAAGCAATGACAGGCCGACGTACAGAAATAAATGTAATATACATTTGATATAATAATGTATTCGTTAAAGCCGAAGGAGCTTTAACAAAATAGAATTAACAATCACCAAATTACAGTTGTCGATGATTTGACCTTTAATTTTAAAAGGTCCGTGCACAAAGACCGAGCGTGCAGCGCGAGGTAAATACATTATCGAGCGTAATGCGCGAGATAAATATATGATCGAGCTCGAAGCACGAGATCCAACAGCCGCGCGCCCTAGGCGCGCTCAAACTTGCGAGTGAAACGAGCCGCGCGCGAAGTAGAAAATTCGTATTTTTAGTTTGAAAGTGCTAGAAAATTCAACTATTTGGTTGCAATTTTTTTTCCAATTAAAATTATTTTCTTAACGAAAATTTTAATATTTCATTCTTAGTAAATAATTGATCTCTTTAGTTTCAGAATTGAAATATTTGATTTAAAATTGATGTAATTTGTTGAAAACGACTTTTTTGGTAGAAAATTATTCTGCTTGGTTAAGAATTTAACTAACTGGTTGAAAATTTATGTTTTTTTTTAAATTCGTCTTTTTTATTAACAAATTCAATTATTTGGTTGAAAATTCCACCATTTGTTTGAAAATTCATGTATTTTGTTAAAAATTAAACGATTTTGGTCAGAAGTCCAAATTTGGTTGAAAAGTAACTTTTTGTTGAAAATTTGCTCTTTTAGCTTGCAAATTAATTTTTTCCGGTAAACAAAATTTCATCTTTTTTGGGTAAGAATACAAATGTTTGTTTAAAAAATATGACTGAAAAATCTTACTTTAAGTAATGCCGATTTACTTTTTAATTATGTTTTGATGAGTTATCATCTTAGTTATTTTGATTTTCAAACTATAAAATTAAGGAAGTAACGAAACTGTAACTAGTGACCTTTTTCCGTTTACTAACGTAAATTTAACCAGTTACTGAAAAAAATGTAACTTACGCAAAACTGTTTCGTTTTGTTCGAGGTGTGCGCGGTTCGCGTTCTTTACAAAAGAAATAATAGAGATATTCAAGTCTACAGATAGAGTCTACAGATAGTATGACATATACAGGGTGTCCAAAAAGTCCCGGGACGGCTAAATATTTCCTCAGGTAAGATATTTTTCAGGGCGGTCAAGGTCATTCTTGAAGGAACTTTCAACAAGGAATTCAATGGTGACCTTTATTTTGATCTTGACCATGACCTTCACGGTCTTTTCAAGGTCAAATTGATTTTTTTAAATGGGAAACTCTATTTTTGACCCCGGGAACTGAGAGAGCGGAAAATTTTACGTCCAGATATGACCTTGACAAATCGAAAATTTGACCTGGGAAGGTCATGGCAAGGTCAAACAACGTACAGCACGATAACTCGACCAGCATGCATTTATGAAGAAAATGTTCAACGCAAGAGTTGTAGCATTTTATACTCCCGATCGATTGGTGACTTTGACCTTGTCTATGACCAGAACCTTCACCAGGACATTTTCTTCAAAAATGCATGCCAGTCGAGTCATCCTGCTGCACGTTGTTTGACCTTGCCCTGACCTTTCCCGGTGCCATGTTTGGAATTTTTGACAACTTTTCATGGTTCCAGCCCACAGCGCGACGGCCCTGCTCAACTTAGTCGCATCCCCACCACCTGGACTAAATCTGTCGCACGGAATCACAGTAAGACTCGTTCCGCGGAAAATATGTTTCCGGCGTAAAATTTCTGTCGCAAGACAATCGTCGAGTTGGTGGGGATGCGACAAATTTGAGCAGGGCCGTCGCTCTGTGGACTCGAGCCATGAGAAGTTGTCAACAATTCCAAAAATAGTTCAATTTCAACACAATTTTTTTTATGGGTTCTTTCGGGTCCCTGATTCCATATCCGTTTTTTTTTAATTTTCAAAAACAAAATGTCCGACCCTATACGGTGATGAAAAATTAAAAAAAAATGTTCGATTAGAATAAAATCTTGTAAATATTATAGGTGTCTAGGATCGTTGATTTTAAATCCTTTTATTTGAATTGAAAAAAAGGAAAATATATTAATAAACAGTAGCTCAGAATTGTACAAAATATTCCAATAAACAAAATGAGTTATTGTTTATATATTTCTTCGAAATATGATTATGTTTTTTATATCGACGCCTCCATTCAATACAAGTCTATATGCTGACAGCGCCGTCTATGAGACTATATGCGAAATGGGCCGTGTATGAGACTATATAAAATTTATGCCGAGTATGAGTCTATCTGCATTTTTGACGATTTTGAGTTATTAATATATTCTAATAGAGTAAACAATCCTGCATCGTTTGTTAAAATATTTTACAATTCTCTGAAGTATTAAAGGAATAAAAAGGAATATATAAATTAGTATTTTTCTTTAATTTGCGTGCATTATGGCTCTATGTGCATGTCCGAAATTCCGAAGCAAGGGCGACAAAATAAGAGAAATTAAAAATATGCGAAAGAATGTAAATATTCTACAAAAAGTACTTTTTTCAAAACACAACGCAGGAAATTACATTTATATGATCTTATTCAAAAGTCACAGTCTAAATACAATTATCGACGGAATTATACTTTCTTGTCATTAAATAAGAGGTATCGTTTTTTAATGCAATGGTGGCAACCCTGTATGTTGTATCCACACCAAGGATACCATGTGACATTTGGAGGTTATATTTGCGATGTATGAAGCCGGATTGCCGAATGGACTAAATAATATAAATATAATAATTTTATATAGTGTTTAGTATTCTTCATGAGAATAACACAATGGGAGAGTGTATAAGAAGACATTTAAATTATTTAAGTGATTCATCGTTTCCCATAGATTTGAGAGTAGTGAAACGAGATTCGGTCAACGAAGGTAGGTTTAAAAACAATATTATTTAAATCGAAAATTTCAGAATGCCGTAGAAATAAATTCAAATAAGCTGCTGAAAATCAATATTATAAACAGTTACAAGAAACAATATTGGCAATAATTTATTTAACTCGATGATTTGGAAAGCCTAACCTATTATAGCTATACTTTTTTGCAATCTTTTAAACACGCATAATTAGTGCATGACATCTCAATACTATTTTTAAGAAATTAACTTTACGCATGTGAAAATTATTTGCCAACGAAATTATTTTGATCAAAGATAGAAGTTCCGAGTCTGGAAATAAGGAAAATGACGAAACTTATGAAGAGTTTATGGATGGAATTTCAGTTCTTGATGACTGTGAGACCCTCACGATACCACCAAAAGAATTAATCCAGAGTGAGAAGGTAAATAAAATAGAATGATTTTGATTATTATTGTGAATTAAGGTTTCTAAATTGATTAGTTTAATTCCAAGGTCTCCAAAAGTATACAGTCACCAAAAAATTGGAAGCTGTCAACAGTATTAAGAAATTGTTATTCTCAGACATTCAAACCTAAATTGTTATTATAAGAAGTCACTACTAATTTAAGCATTTCAAACTAAAAAGTTTAAAATTTTTTTAATTTGCAGTAGATCATTTTGAAGTTCAATACACTTAAAAATAAATTATTTTCTATTTGAAGGGCTTACCCAGGATAAAAAAACTCACGTGGAATTCTCCGTGGAAAACCACGAAGGCCTGCACGTGGATTAAGGAATTCCATGTGGAATTCTACGTGGGGTTATGTATTTCCACGTGAATTAAGGAAACTGCGTGAATTGCGTATCTCTTACGGTTCACGAGATATTTGCAATTGAATATTATATTTAACGTTCCATATGGAACTCCACGTGCAATTTCAGAAGGAATTCCACGTTAAACCCCGCGTCAAATCCTACGAGGATTGTTTCAATTTACCTCTCGAATTTCACGTGAAATTCAACGTAGAACTGCCACGCGTAATTCCACGTAGATTTCTACTTGCTTTTCTTCACATAGGAAAATAGTACAATTAAAAATTTTTAATATTTAATTTTTTATCATTTAAATTTGAAGGCTTGAATATGTTAAAAATAGTCTAGTTTCAATATTGAAGTTAAGGTATTTTAAAATTAATAATTGCTTTTAGGTCATCGATGCTGATATTACGAAAATTGATGAACCTCCAATAGTAAATTTTGTCCCACTGCCTACGATTGAAAAAATTCTGCCTAGATCGTCTGACGTTCCTGAATCAAAAAAATTAACTAGAAAGAGAAAATCCTGTGAGTCTCAGTGGAAAAGAAATGTGAAGAAGAAGGCTTGCAATACAGGACGAGAATATCTCAAGTTGAATGGAGCTGTGGCTGCTGAAAAAAAAGGGAATGGCTGCCAAGATAACTGCAAATTTCGTTGCCATCAATTAATTGGCATAACCGATCGTGAAAAAGTTTTCACAGATTATTGGAAACTAGGTGATCACACAAGGCAGTGGGACTTCATTAACAAATATGTCCTTTTTTCTGCACCGAAGAGACGAACAATAACACTTGGCGAAACTTCCAGAAAGCAGCACAGTCGAAAATATTTTCTACCACGTGAGAATGATTTGATAAGAGTATGTAAATTGTTTTTTCTCGATACTCTGGGCATATCACATACTTGCGTGGACACTGCCTTGCTGAAGTACGAAAGGGGCTGTGGTATTTCTCCCGATAAGAGAGGGAAAAATAGTAAAGCGAATGTTATGAAATCGGAGGCATTGAAACAAAGTGTTAGAGATCACATCAACATGTTTCCGGTGATTGAATCTCACTATGCGCGAAAAACCAGTAACAAGCAATACTTGGAACAAAGTTTGAATATAAGTGCAATGCATCGACTATATGAAGTTTGGATGAGAGAGGAACGAGAAGGAGAATCTATTGCTAGTGAGCGATGTTATCGCGATGTGTTCAACTTAGAATACAATTTAGGATTTTTCATGCCAAAGAAAGATCAATGCAGTGTTTGTAATGTTTACAAAGAAGCTGACGAGCAAGTTAAAATGAAATTACAGGATGATTACGATAATCACCTAGCAAATAAAACTGCAGCTCGGGCTGAAAAGAAAGCTGACAAAGCGGAAGCTGTAAAAAACAGTTCCATCTGTTTCTCTTGCTTTGATTTACAGAAAATCTTAAGCACCCCTAAAAGTGAGGTAGGACTTCTGTATTATAAAAGAAAGCTCAGCGTTTATAACTTCACTATATTTGATGGCGGAGCAAAGCGTGCTTATTGCTATGTGTGGGATGAAGTTACAGCAAATCGAGGTGCGAATGAAGTCGCAAGTTGTCTTTTAGATTTCATTCGCACGCAATGTACAGAACTGGGAAAGATAGACTTCAGACTCTTTTCTGATAATGCTGCAAGTCAGAATAAGAATCGGTACCTTTTCTCAATGTACGTTTATGCTGCTATAAAATACAAAGTAATGATCACTCACAAGTTTTTAGAAAAAGGACACACGCAAAATGAGGCAGACAGTGTCCATGCTCTCATAGAAACAGTGAGTCGAAAGCAAGACATATTCGTACCTGAGGAATGGTATGATCTAATCGGAAAAGCAAAGGTTACAGGAGATAAGTACAGAGTTGTAAAAATCGATCAAAGCAATATTTTCGATTTTCATGCCGTGGTCGATGGGCAATCTTGGGACAAGAGTATTTCTGGAAAAACGATAGCATGGAGCAAAGTGAGGCAAGTTTCAACCTCCTCCAAATCACCAGGTCAAGTGCGTCTGAAATACAACTTCCATGATGAGGAAGTTGTTATCCAAGTTCTTCCTGATGAAACGAAAATATCGGAATCAACACCAGCTGAACGACCAAAAAGCCTAATTTTGAGGTAAATACATCTACATATTTTATAATCAATTTTCTTATAAATTTCTTGGTACTGTTTAGTGCTAAAATAAAATATATTTCAGAATGCAGCACCAGTCAACGAGCAATGCTGAGCAAATTAAGCTTTTTGCTGCCGCCCCTTCTGATCAGGCCAAAGCTGCATCACCGAAGAAGAGAGGCCGACCAAAGAAGTAAAACTACCTTTAAAACTGTAAAATTTTATATTTACTATTTCTTTCTGATTTTGAAACAAAAAAATTATTTCAGGATAAAGTCTGAGCCAGTGCGATGTGCAGAAAACGCTTTACTTGTCGTTACAGATTCAGATGAAGCTAATGCAATTAATGTACCAAAAAGAATGGGAAAACCAAAAAGCTTGCATAATAGGTAAATAGTACATTAACAATCATACTGTACAGTTAGGCTCACTTTTATCATTCATATTAGAACAAATAAAATAATAACACAAAAAACCTCTATTTCAGCATCATACTTAAACCAGCTTACAATGCTCTTTTGCCTTTAGCAGCAGCGAAACATCGAGATTTGATGTCTTTGTGCAAAGACGAAACCATTCCCACAAGATATCATGCATTCTACGAATCACTGCCCATTGCAACTATTGATAATAATGGGAAAAAATGAAGTTGAAACAGTAACTTCATTCCAGAGAAGCCGAAAGTCGAGGAAGGATACATTGTATACTTCCATTTATGAAGAAACATTATTCTTTACTTCTTCCTAAGCGCGAAAACAGTACAAACTATACTTTAATTTGTTAAAAATGCCTAATATATCTAATCAAGAGAATTCGTTATTTATAGCGTTCATGATAAAGCCTAATTTCATAAGTTTGTATGCTAAGTATCATGTGATATTGTGTGATTTGTGATATTGCTGCACTGCTTAAAAAGCATTAAGTTGACGTAATTATAATGTTTTTATTTCGTTTCAACTTTTTGGTATTCGTACGTTGATAATAATTAAAAAAGGGTCTAAAAATAACTGTACTGAAAAGGCGACTGAAAATAATTACTATTATTATAATAATTTACGATTTTACGAGTACAAAACATCAGTAACAATTTTAAATGTTAATTTCGTTTTTTCAAAATCTTAAATTGCTGGTAAATATTACAAATTTAAATTACGTTCCTCATGCCAAATTTATTATTTAAGTCTATGTACTTTATTGTCTGAAAGGTACTCTTATTAATATTGCTGTACTTTGTTTATTTTTTTCATATGTTCATAAACTTGCGATCTTATACAAACGTTGGAAAACAATGATTTTGAAATAATCCCCCTGAAGTTCTCATTCGATTTAATTACAGTATACTATTATGAAGTTAATTTAGAGATATTTTTTGTTATTAATTAATTAATTATTAATTAAGAATTGCACATACGCCAGTAATTAATATAATTTATTTTCAATGGAAAGAATTAATTTTTATCTCCACGCTAATATATAATAACATAACCTCAAATATAACCTTTCCGCTTTTCCTTCATTTTCTACAGCTTTCAAACAATTTGCGTACAGAAACATTATTAAAAAACATCCATATACTTCAAAGATTAACCTCACTGATTTATATATTTCAAATTTATCCATTTTAGTTAGTTATTATTAAAATTATACCCATTCTGAAAAAAGTCACCTACTTATTATTAAGTTTTTATTGTTTTCAAACTCGTTCATTGACCGAATTTCGGGGGCAATATTGAGGTTAGAAGTTAAGTAAGCATCAGCAACAATTTCCATTATTTTAGAGTGCACCTATGACTTTTTTTAAACATTTCAAACTTCAATCAGCTCTCCTGAAAAGTTGCTAGAATGCAGATAGACTCATACTCGGGACAAATTTTATATAGTCTCATACACGGCCCATTTTGCATATAGTCTCATAGACGGCGCTGTCAGCATATAGACTTGTATTGAATGGAGGCGTCGATATTAACCCTACTCTAAAGAAGTGTGTGAGGTCTAGGGACCAGAGAGAAAGAATCAGTATAAGGAGAACTTTGAAAGCGATATGTACTCTAATCTTTTACTCTTCGAATAAAATAAAGATTTTATAATTTTATACAAATCAAATTGATTGACTTATACGAAATGCTTGCCTTAATATTACTGATTTATTAAGTTCAAAAAATACAGGACGGGTTCGGATCGTCGAGTTGTCGTGTCTTTGTACCTGTGACGCTGTGCGACGCGAGACATAGGGATTGTCGCGCGACAAAAACTTTACGCCGGAACGAGTCTTAGAGTCAAAAGTTCGACACCCGGCGTATATACAAGATTTGCGGAAATTCATTTTTTCATTCTTTTATGAACAAAAACTTGTTTATTATTTTTCATTAAATGCGAAATCTATATATTTGAAGAGGGATATTTTGATAATATCACATTACAATGCTTAGTCGCTATCCGCCTTAGCACATTACTTCACCAGCCAAATCAGCATGAGTCATCCATCGGTGTCGCCTGCCGAAATGATTATTAAATTTTTATATAAACAATTCTTGAAGGCGATAATCTGGATAATAATAATAATTAACTTATAACATCCGCATATCATCAGTCACTTGACTCAGTCCGTGGCTATGATGAAAAACCGGGTTCACCCAAGAACAAGTTTAAATAAGAGCCTCGATGGCTCAGTTGGTTAGACGCTCGGACTTCACCTTAGAGATCCGGGGTTCAATCCCTGAGCCGATACCTCTTGAAATTTTTCTATGTACCTTTACCGAGGTTTTGGTGGTTCGGATCCCACCTTAAGCTGTAGGTCCCCCCATCATGGACTTGACTGCAATCTTGTCCGTGAATGATGGGGTAAAAAAAACAGGCTTTGCCCAATATGTCAAGGCACACGCTCTTATCAGATGACTTGATTGCATTATGATAATGCGTCCGTGTCTGATAATAACTCTAACCAAAAATGCCTTCGACATATTGGGCTGTAACCATCTTAAGCCTGAGACATTTATTTAATATAATGATAATAATTCTGAGACAAATAATTCCGACACGTCGGATCGATATCGCCGATGTCGACCATCAGAGGAGTCAGGCAGTCGTCTTGAGGACGCGGATGAATTAAGAGCTCGTCTAACTGATATGAAAATTAATGCGAAACATTAGACTTTAATGTAATAAAAATAGTATATTGTGCTACAAGTGCGGAAAGTAGACAGTTCCACACGAGTGTGAAGTTTGCTGTACGAGCCAGAGGCGAGTCGAAGGGGAGTTGTAGGCGAGTCGTAGGCGAGTTGGAAGCGAGCCGAAGATAAGCCGGAAACGACCCGAAGATGAGTTGATGGCAAGTACTGTAAACTTCACAAGAGTTGCAACTGTCTACTTTCAGCACCTGTTGCACACGATATTTTTTGTAACAAATGCAGGAAATTTTCGATTTGAGAAACAATAAGAATACATTTTTTGGAAATTTATGGTCAAAATACCAAAAATTACCTAAAATTTCCGGAAATTTTCGGTGAATTTTTACATTACCGAAAATTTCCAGAAATTCAAGGTATCCAAAGGTTTTTGGAAAAAATCCAAAAATTTCCGGAAAATGAAAAATTGCTAAATTTCCGGAAATTTATGAAAAGTTGCTAAGTCATCGGAAATTTCAGGTATCCAAAGCTTTTTGGAAAGATTCCAAAAATTTCCAGAAATTTATGGAAAATTGCTAAATTACCGGTCACGCCTACCCTGAAAGGGAAATGGCTTAATGGTATACTTACTTACTTACCGGTAATTTATGGTAAATTGTTAAATTACTGGAAATTTCAGTTTGCCAAAGCTTTTTGGAAAAAATTTTCAAAATTTCTGGAAAAGTATGGAAAATTGCTAAATTTCACAAATTTCCGGAAATTTATGGAAAATTGCTAAAATTCCGGAAATTAATGGAAAATTGATAAATTACCGAAAATTTCAGGTATCCACAAATTTCTAAAATTTTCGGTAATTTAACGGTAATTGATGGTAATTTATCAGTCATTTATGGTAACTTATCACTTCGAGTTTGTCCAATCACTATTCACTACTCACAATCAGTCTCTCAAGCGTAAAATCATAATGAAGTGAGGTTATTATTCCAGCAGTCCTGGAAAGTAAATCTGAATCGGAATGCGCAAGCGCAACAGCAAGAAAAAGTAATCTGGCTGGAACTGCGCAAGCGTATTATTATAGATTAGCAGTTCGAACTCGAAAGTTCATTGCCTCATCTACCCGAGACCGCCACACATCTCTGTCTTGTGCATTCTCCATCCAGTTTAAGTAATCATGTCCTAGTTCTTTTGCAGCTAGAAAAAGTAATCTTGCTCAAAGGGTGCAAGCGCAGCAGCTAGAAAAAGTCTTTTTATAACTGCTTTTTACCACGGCTTTGGAAATGGTCACATCCCGCATGCAATACATGCCTCGAAAAGCGAACATTTCGTGCGTGCGTTACAAAAAAATGTATCCGTGAAAAAGTCACGAACTTGTAGCTAAGTCTCGAATACGAGATAAAAAAATGAAACATTACATCCTTATTTCTATGAGAAATATATGGATAAATTTCTAAGTTTCTTACGAAAAGTTCGAATTTCCTACGAACAGTTACTGGAAATTTCAGACTGATAAAGAGGAAAAATTTTATTTGTGCGATTTAATTTATATTAATTTATAAATTCGCAACTCAGAAGATTCGAACCCTCAAAGACTGCTGACTCACCAGTTTCTAAACATAAACCAGGAGTGCGTAAACACGCGCAGCCATCGAGACCAAACAAAAAAGGTATTATAAAATTTCTAGCCACTCACCCGACGAGCTCGAAGCACACATACGAGCACACGCAAGCACCGCGTGTTTGGGTGAGCATGTGTGCGGGCCACGTACAGGCGAACCTACTTCCTAGATCCCAGATTTGTCGGGCAAGCTCGTGAGTGCTCTGAGAATCTTTTCCCAATCACTCGTAATATTTTTGTAATTATTCACGTAAAACAAAAGTGATGAACCGTTTTAGAATTTTCATATCGAGTTCGTCAATCTTTCTCAAAGTTCGCAGATTATTTACGAAAATACATAAATATCCGATGAACTTTTCTCATATCCGAGACCTAGCTACTAGTTTGTGACTTTTTTACGGATAAATTTTTTCCGTGTAGATTCGCATTGAGACAAAGGTTCAAGGACAGAGACTTAATTTAGCTCAAACTTGACAATATAGACAAATTTATTTATAGAAACTATGCAATAGCCGGTGACAGTATAAATTTGGAAAAAATCCAATTCGGTGGCTGCTAAAATTTCAAGAAAAGAAAATTAGTTAATTTCTCCACAGAGTTTGAAAACATTTGGCAACAGTGACCATTACTTAAGGATTTAAGTGCATTATACATTTTTTGATACAATTTTTTTTACAAAATTTGGGCTCCCATTGTTGATAACTATAGAAAATAACATTTTTGGTCGGCTCTTATGTGAATCAGCCATTTAAAACATTTTTTAAATTATGTATACCATTAAGCCATTTCCCTTTCAGGGTAGGTGGATAGTTTTCTTGTAGTTATAAATAACTACAAGTTTGGGCTCACCACACCCATAATATGCCAACAGCACACAGTATTCTCGAATGGTCACCCATCCAAGTACTAACCGCGCCCAACGCTGCTCAACTTCAGTGATCTGACGAGAACTGGTTTTTTCAGCGTGGCTACTACTTTTTGGCTTATAATAAAAGATTGGGGTGCTGGTCGCAAATTTTTCTCCATGCAAATCCAAGGGAAAACTTCAAGTGGATTTCAGGAGGAGTAAATATTGTCCCATTTGGCTGAAATTTACAAAAATTGGTCACTCTAATCACTGTAAAAACTAGAGATCAGGGGTTGTAAAAAGGCGGGGTTTCATGAAATCCAATTTCAAAGGATTGCTCTTAAAACACTTCAGGTATTACAAGGATTTAAGTGGATTGCATATAACATTGCAAAGTATACCATTAAGCCATTTCCCTTTCAGGGTAGGCGTGACACTACCCGATTCGGGTAGTGTTTCTAGGTGGATAGTTTCTTGTAGTAAATAACTACAAGTGTGGGCTCACCACACCCACGATGTGTCAACAGCATGTAGTATTCTCGAATGGTCACCCATCCAAGTACTAACTGCGCCCAACGCTGCTTAACTTCAGTGATCCGACGAGAACTGGTTTTTTCAGCGTGATATGGCTGTTGGCAAAGGATTAAACATATTATATTATGTACATATTAATAAAGTTCCCCGTGTGAAAAAATTTCGTGGCGCTGTACTGTTTCTGTCTAGTCCGCCTTGAGTCGACATTGGCGCGCCACAGGCTTCAGTCCAGTCAGGAGGACTGACAGGGATGTAACGCTCGGATCGACTAGTTTCTAGACGGATCGTCTATTTTGATAAAAAATAATTAACAATTAAATAATATAATTTCCGTGTAGTACACGTTTTGCAATCTATAAGTCAGTATCTGAAAAAAAATATTTACATAGAAAGATTTTTAATCTTTGATACATTCATATGTACATATAGCTCTTAATTAATAAAACTTTTGTGTCTATGACATTCAAAAATGCCTGACTTAGCACAAATCCTACATCAACATCATAATTCATTATCAGGGTTAAAAGAATCCTTTCTGCAAATAATTACGCCTTTAATATTTTTGGATTTTCCCTAATGAGAATCAAAAATTATTTGGTCTACTTACTTTTTCTGTACTTTAACGAATAGGACAATACTTATGATGCAATACATTTTTGTCGGGTTTCGTAACCCCGGGTCGGGTGTCGATACTTTTTCCATCGGGACCCGTTTTATTTTTTGGAACCCCCGTATCTAATGGGATCCCAATACTGTCACCCGGAACCACCCTATTCTTGGAAAAACCTCCCCCAACCCTTTTTGAGTGGTTTTAAGTTTAAATCGAAATCCTTTCTTGAAAGGGCATGCTGGCTACTTTTTTATTACATTATTTGTTATTCATTGAATGCTCATTTCCTCTAGTATTATCACTTCCTCAAAAAAGGAAAAGTAAATACCCTGATGTGAGCTGTGCACAAGCATCATCGACCCGTGCACACCTAATTGATGATCAAACACTTACCTAGGCTACAAGGAATCGTGCTAGTGCCAGAATTGCCTGTACACATATGAGGTTCTTCCCCTTTAGACTTGAAACCCACGCAACCTGACAGCATAATCTGACGCCACATGGCATTCATGTGTCGCCACTAGATTCATATTACCGTAACCTTAAAAAAAGCATAACATAATGAATTGTTGGAGGCACGCCCGACCTTTCTAGAACGCGATTGGCCAGCTCTGGTCGAGCCTCCAAGACGTGACGTGAGAGCAAATTGACCTTCGCATCGTTCTTTCACAATTCGTTGCGTTGGTACGTGTCAGCTATCGCGAATACCAACCAAGTTTCCTCCTCCTTTTGATTACGATTCAGGTCCTCTTATCATTTGTTATCGGTAGACACAATAATTGAAATCGACTTCCATTTGCCTTTAATTCCTACGTCACAATTGCGTGTCAAAATAATTTATCTACTGATCTCGCAGAATCTGCATGTACATATAAGAGGTAATTGGCCAATCTTACGCAACCGAATTTGGGGGAGACGCAATATCTTTAGTTCAGTTTAGTTTAGAAGTCATGAGGCCAAATAAATGATAAACGAAAACTTGTTCTGAAATAAATTGATATTACAGTGTAAGTGAACTGACACCGACTTTCTTAATCGGATTAATATTAATAGTTATCATTTTTAAATGATCTTGACTCCCCTGTTCTTTAAATAAGTAATGTCAGGGTAATTCTCATTAAGTAATAGCTTCTTTTATCAAAAATGAGTGAGCAAGAGTACGAAAATTCATAAATAAAACTTGTAATAATTATGAAGAATATGCTAACCAAATTTGTATGTTTTTTTTTTCATTTCAATTTTTGCTGTTTTGAAATCGAGGGGTTAAAAATACCCTGTAAAAAGGAGATCATTGAAGTAGATTATATGGCATTGAAAAAATGGTACACTTTAATGCCAATGCAATGCCTTCAGTGGTGGGAGGCATAGAATGAAACCAATGCCGTTCAATACTGTTGAATTACTAAATAAGTCGAATGCCATTTAATGCTTCTTCCGATCGGATATATCGAATACAATCAATGCATTCGAATGCGAAGTGACAAGACTGAAATTAATCGAAGCGTTCGATATGTACAATTTTTTTGTATTGTTCCCCCACAAAATGTATGGAAAAAGGCCTTTCGGTCAAACTGACCCATTACGAATTTTGATCAGCATCACGTGAAGCAATATAAACTCCGAACTTTCGACAAATTGGGCCCAAAGGTCTTTTCCATACATTTTGTGCACGGACCTTTAAAATAAAAACATGTTTTTGGAACAGTTTAAATAATTGTAACTTGCACAATTGTGTTGAATTTGTAATTTTTTATTGTGGTGCACTGCTAAATTCATTTTTCACTTCCAAGACGAATATCTGTGCAGATACTGAATCTACCACCTTGTAAGTAGAATTAGGGTAAGTGTGGGTACTACTGCGGAAAAAAAATCAAGACGACTTTTGAAGATAAAAACAAGTGTTTGAATGAGAAATTCGTTACGCATTAATTCGTGAAGCAATATTTGGTATTTAATTAATAGAATTCAGGCGTTAGGACGTGAAAATAAATTAGATTTACGTGCACAACAGAGCTAGTTGGTAACATCGCTTAGAAAAAGACAGCCCCCTGGAACTCTGAGTTCAAAATGTACTATGTGTTGACGGTGGCCGTGTGGTGGCGCCAGCTATGCAGTTGGCCTATGATCGTTGCAAATGCATGCGACATTTTCTATCTTCTAAGCGAAAGAAAACTGAGAAAAAATGCTTTTAGATGTAAAAATCTTCCCGGGCCGGGAAACTGGGGAATGACAGGCAATTTTACGAGACCGGGAAAATCCGGGAAATGACAGTAAATTTATTTTTTGACCGGGAATTTTACACATATTTAGAAAAAAATCGGCCCAACTTTGATTTCAACAGTTTTTTAAATAATTAATTGAATTGTTATCTGTTTCAATTATGATATCATTCAGTCTATAATGCGAAATTCAAAAATCTTTCACTTAAAAATGTTCTATTTTAGATTTAAATTTTTAAGCGTACATTTTTCAGTAAAAGAATTAAAAAATGATGTGAATATAAATTATGATGATTTTTAAAACTGAACTGTGCATTAAGGATTAACAAGTGAATAATAATTGATTTTACAAGACGATTCGAAATCAGTTCAATATTGAAGAATTTACAGATTTTAACGTTAAAAATTAAACTGTTTAAATTGGAGAGTCTTAGTAGTTAAACAAATGTAAACGCATGATTGAAACTTTATAAAATATTTGAAATTGTAAAATAACTTCAAAACAATTAATTCATACTTAAAGACTTTTATTAAATTTAAAAATATTGTTTTAGTCTAAAATTTGAAACTTTGAAATTTTTGACTGTTCATTTAAAATCAGTAATTGTAAATCAAATTTTCAAAATTAAACAAAAAAACAAAACTTTGAACGTTACAATTTTAATTGTTCTATTTCAAAAAATTTAATTTGCAAGTAAAATTGTTGAATTTTGATGTATAATAA
Source organism: Andricus curvator (assembly GCA_932195095.1). Lineage (NCBI taxonomy): Eukaryota > Metazoa > Arthropoda > Insecta > Hymenoptera > Cynipidae > Andricus > Andricus curvator. The sequence goes on from CAKNYM010031276.1 coordinate 25,532, forward strand.
ATATTGAACCCCTATTATTATTCCTAGAAAAAATTCAAGTGAGTTGAATTTAGTTTCAATTTAAAATTTGAAATGATTTCAAATAAATTAAACGAAGTTTCTACGTACACCGACAAAATTTGGCTATTCGTACCGAAATTTCGGTGCAAATAGCCCACGGTCTAATTTAAAACAAAATATAGATTTGTGCAGGTTTCGAAGAACAAAAAATTTGAAGATTTTTAAGAATTTTGAAAGGCTTCAAAAGAATGAAAAAAATGTTCTTAAGATTCATACACTGTAAAAAAAATTGGTGTAATTTTACATCGTACCACGATGGAAATTATTTGACCTACGTGCGACGATGTAAATTTACACACTTTTGTAAAAAAAAATGCAGGACGTAAATTGTCAGGACCACATTTCAATTTTGAGGTTATGTTCGTGAGGTTATACATTTTCAAACACTGTATCAGGATAAATAAAGCGCATATTACTTTTCTCAGGTATCGTTTTGAATAAAAAAGACATTTTTTTTTATTCACAT
>CAKNYM010031277.1:0-11864 GCA_932195095.1 Andricus curvator
CTCTCGCTGCCCACCTCCCGCTCTACCGCCGGTAACTGGGACCTATCGCAAGCCCAAGACTCCTGACCACGAACTCCCCCGATTACTTGCCAACCTAACCTCACTTTCCCTATCCAGCTAGATACCACCTCCCACCCACGCTGAAACTCACTTTTTATCTCCCCAATTCACCCCACACAACCCTACTCACCTCCTCGGCTTCCACCCTCACACTCCACTCACAGCTTCCACACAAATTCCGTAAAATTCTCTCTCCACCTGTCACTAAACACGTTCTCACTTCCGCCACCAACATGCAAGTCCTTATTATATTTATTTATTATGTTTATTTATTATATTTTTTATATTATATTATTATTTATTACAGGATGCTGTGTTGAAATCGATGTATAACAAGGGTATGTCACTGACGAAAAACATCACAGTAATTTTAAAAGGATTTCTCCTACGAGAACTTGCACTACTTTTTACAGCAGTTAAGAAGACCGATAAAAAGGATTTCGTGTTCAAAGAGACAGCAATGTCTACTTGCATTAAAAGTAAGATATTTGAACAAAATCAGATTTTGAAAAATTTATTGATCATTCTTAATTTTTGCAGATTTTTTGACTGTCTAAATAAACGAAAGGGGTGAAACACTGCCCTCCAAAGATTTTGAAACGGCGTGATCGAGCGTCATCCCCAACGCTAAAGATTGGGACGGAGGTAGGACCGAGCGATCTAAGGCGGCCAAGGAATGAACGGAAAATATATAATTTATTTTATATAAATAATTAAAATATATAATTTATTTTACATTTTTGAAAATAAAAAAATTTATTTAATTTCAAAAATGGAAATAATTTTATTAAATCTACGTAAGTACCTCGTAAGAAACTAACCAGATTTCTTCTAGATTTCCTATTCAGTTCCTCACTCGAAGCAGCGTTACATTCCTCACTAGTAACTGTGACTTGCCTAAAACTAGGACCAATTTCTACTAGCGTGATAAGAAACACATACGTAGATTGAAACTGCGGCTTGCAATATTTATCTCCAATAATCTTGTCAATTGCATTTTAATTTTTAAGAATTATGTTAAGTAAGATAAGCAATTAAGTGATGGAAAGGAAAAGTTCAAATGTAAAGTGAACAGTCCCAAGTGATAAAAGCGAGAAGCAAACCGTTGCCTGTCGGGCCCGTCGGTAACGTGAATAACTTTAAAGGCTGAATGGTATCGCCGCGCTAACCGGACCTAGGATACGATCAAACTTCAAACGCCCGGTGCAACAGTGAGGTTAGAATAAGCAAACATGAATGAAAGACTTTGAAACTTTATTATAAACAAACTTCAACACCTAACTCCCCAATTGTCACTAAATTTGTGATGAATCGTTCGGTCGCTTTTTCAAATTTAGCTTCAGAGAAATTCGCAAAATTCGAAAAGGTAGCAGTGCCGTGGTTAGAAAAGGTCAACAAATTTTTCGGCAACGGTTTTCCGATACTTTTTGTGATTTGTATTTTGGAGAAAGGAAGATAAGGAAGCATACTAGTACTAGGTGAGTTTTGGAAAAATCTATTATTCAAAATTTTGTATTTAGTTTTTGAGGTTATGACCCTCGCTCTGCTCACCAAAACAGAGAAAACACATTGTTTCTCTTTGTCTCGTGTTTGTGTAATTTTATTTTATTTTCATTACACGCCAAGTTTCATGATGAAAGATATGTATGTGCGTGACAGCTTCTATTATCTTATTTCTTGCTTTTTGGCTATATTGCATTGAATTTTTGTTGCAAAAAAGTATTTCGTTAATAAGTGTTTTTAGTCATTTAGGCATTTTTATAATAATTTTATACTGTTGGTATTTGAACTAGAGTGATGTTTATGTAATTAATATCAATGTTGACCTTTTTCTTATTTTGGTTTACTTTAATTTTCAGGTTTCAAGGTTCAACACTTTTTCGAAAAGATATTTAATAAACAAATTTAGAAAAAAATGGCTGAAAACGCGACTCAGAATACCCAAAGAAACCCAAGGGTCAGAAATCGAAGACGTCGCTTAGAGAAAGTTGATAATTTGAATTTCATAAAATTTCTTCAAAGATCAAAGTCACAATTTGAAATTTAATCTATAGGATTTTTTTACGAAGCATAAAAAATTGTATCTGTAAGAAATCATGTAACGCTGAGTGTAATTGGAGAAAGGTTTGTACGGTTGGTGTTTGTAGAATGTTTAGAGTAGGTGATATAATAGAGATAAGTTATGTCTACTTTTCAAGCTTTTTAGAACAGTTTTATATTTAACACACTCCCTTGGAAATGAAACCTTTTTTTCCCTTTTCAGGGATTCACAGGCTTTCCCCTTTTTCCCTTATTATCAAAAAATTTCTCCTCTTCCCTTTAACAGAATATCTACCCTACCTAGAAAATCGATTTTTTTTTAGTTGAAAATTCATTTTTCTTTGTAAAAAAAATTGTTTTGGTAGGAAAGTTACAGTTACTAGATAAATTAACTTCAAGTTAAATTAAATTTTCAACCAGAAAAGAAAAATAGCTGAACCCTCTTCAGAATTTTTGTTACCAAAAGAAATGAATTTCCCAACCAAAAACAACCAAAATGTTTGTTATTTTTCAACCAACTACCTGAACTTTCTAACAAAATAGTTAAATTGAACCAAAAAAGACGAATTTTTCAAAAAATAGCTGAATCCTCAACCAAACCAAGCTAATTTCATACTAAAATAGTTGAATTTTCAACCCAAAAAAATTGAATTTTTTCTAACGAAAAGAGGTAAATTTTGAAATAAAAATGCCAAATTTTGAACAGTTGCATTTCCAAACTAAAAATATAAATTTTTAACAGAAAATTTACTTTTCAACCAAATAAAATAATTGAAATTTTTACAAAATACATGAATTTTCAACCTAAATAGATTAATTCTCAATAAAAAACATAATAGTTGATATTATTTCAACCAAAAAAAAGTTGATTGAAATCAAACATAGTTGAATTGAACAACAAAAAAATGAAGCAAAATAAATTTGATTTTTTTACTAAAAGAGATACATTTCGAAACGAAAAAGTGAATTTTGAAACAAGAAAGAAAAAATTGCCACTTGCATTTTCAATCCAAGAAGACTTTTCAATGAAATAAGGTAAATGTGCCAGTCTTCGTCAATGCATGGGTTGTCGGCAGATGGCGGAAAAAATAAAAATAAATAATGACAAAATAAATGAAATAGTTGAAAAATATTCTTAAACGCTGATGCCGATCACACGCACATTGAAGTGCCGATAACTGCAGTAGCCAGGTTTCTGACTTGCCGATAACCCATGCATTCTCGTATTTATAACTTCAAACTTCTTATAATATTGATTCTTATGGGATATGTTGCAAGTAATAAGTAAATTTCATTTCTAAAGGTCCGATTTATTCGATGAAACCCATTTCTTAAGTTTTAAATATGTTTCCTATACTTTTTCAAGCATTTGAAATCTGAAATTCGCCTTAAGCTTCCGATAACTGGCACACTTTTAAAATAGTTGAATTTTTTTACAAAATACATTAATTTTCAACCAAAATAGGTGAATTCTCAACGAAAAATCTAAAAGCTGATATTATTTTAACCGAAAAAGATTTTGATTTAAAATCAATCACAGTTGCATTCAACCAAATAAGAAGAATTTTCAAGAAAATATCTGAATCTTCAACCAAAAGAGATTAGTTTTCTACCCATAACTAGCCCATAAACTTTCTCAATAGGAAATAATATACAAAAAACAGAAAGTAACTTAAAATTAACTAAAATTAAAGTTCCAAGTTACTGCGAAAATCGGGACTAAGTTACGTTACAAGTTACTTTTTTAAATAATAACAAAGTTACTTTTAAAGTTACAAATAACGTAACTTTTCAGTAACTTACTCACTTGTAACAAGTTACTACCCAACTCTGATTTTATTGATAATTCGACTTTTTTTTATGAAAACGTCATCTTTTTAGATGAAACTTATCTTTTTAGTTGAAAATTCACGCATATTGTTGAAAGTTTGTCTTTTTGAACAAAATTTATGTTTGGTTTAAAATTCCACTATTTGGTTGAGGATTGAACTATTTTGTTAAACATTATTATTTTTTAGTTGAAAATTACACTCTTTGGTTCAAATTCATGTATTTTGCTGATAATTCGTTTTTTTTTTTTTGGTAGAAAAGTAATCTTTTTAGATGAAACTTGATCTTTTTAGTTGAAAATTCATTTCCTTGGTTGAAAATTTATCTTTTTTAGTTGAAAATTCACGTATATTATTCAACAATCGTCTTTTTGGGAGAAAATGTATCTTTTTGGTTTATAATTCTATTTGGTTGAGGATTCAAATATTTTGTCATGTAATTTGTTGATAATTCGTCTTTTTGGTGGAAACGTAATCTTTTTAGACGAAACTTTATCATTTTAGATGAAAATTCATGTACTTTGTTAAAATTTTTCTTTTTGGGAGAAAATTGATCTTTTTGGTTGAAAATCCACTATTTGATTAAAAGTTCATTATTTTGTTTGAAGATGCAACTGATTGATTGAAAATTGCATTGTTTTGGTTGAGTATTTAACTATTTTGTTAAAAATTCTTATTCTTTGTTTGAAGAGTTCACTTTTTGATTAAAAGTGTGTCTCTTATGGTAGAAATTGAATCTTCTTGATTGACAATTCATCTGATTGGTAAAAATTAATGTTTTCACCTGAAAATTGAACTATTCTCCTAATTTAGATTTAATTCTTTTGTTAAGAATACATTTTATTTGGTTGAAAATTTATTTCTTTATTTGAAAATTTAAGTAATCTATTTTCAATAAAAAAATTTTCTTTTTGGTTGATAATTTAACTATTTGGTAGAAAAGTATGGGGTCGTCCATAAAGTACGTTGCCAAGACAAATTCTTTTGAATACAATTATTGTAAATACCATATTGAATGCAATATGAAACATTTTAAATTGCTAAGATTTCAAGCCGAAATATATATTGAACTTTCAACAAACAAGATTAATTTTTAATAAAAAATACGAGTTTTCAACAAAATACATGAATTTACTACCAAGTAGTTGAATTTTCAACTTATAAAGGGTAAATTTCTAACCAAAAATGGAATAGTCTATTTTTCAGGTAAAAAGTTAATTTTTAACCAAAAAATAAACCGAATTTTCAACAAAAACCGCAAAGGTGAACATTAAAAAAATATGAATTTTTAACAAACTAGTTCAAATTTTAACCAAGTAGTTGAATTTTCAACTAAAAAAGACGAATTTTTTAACTTCAAAGCCATAAGGACGAATGATATACAAAACGATTGAATGTTCAACCCGAAAATACTATATTTTAACAGAAAAGTTAATTATATTCCACACAGTTAAATATTCATACACATATTTAATTTTTAACTAAATAGTTAAATTTACACCAAAAATATTAATTTTTAACAAAGATAATTTTCAGCTTAATAGTTTAATTTTCTACCAAATTGTTGAATCCTCAACCAAGCCAGATTAATTTAGATTGTCGATATTTGAAAATATAAAAACGTAAAAAGTCTTCTTTTTTTATCCCACGAATTATAGACCAGATGAGAAGTTTCGGCAAGACTCCTAAAAACCACCCTTATGGTATGCACACCTAAAATGTTAAAAATTACAAGTTTGATTGTCGATATTTGAAAATATAAAAACGTCAAAAATCTTTTTTTATCCCACGAATTATCGACCAGATGAGAATTTTCGACAAGACCCCTAAAAACCACCCTTACGGTATTTACACCTATCACTGGTTGAAAATTCATGTATTTTGTTAAAAAATTCATCTTTCTGCTTGAAAATTCAACTATTTCTTTGCAATTTTTTTTCGAAATTTTAATTTCTACATTTTTCGTTCAGAATTCATCTTTTTTGGAATGAAAATTTGATTAATTGCTTGAAAGTTAAAGTCTTTTGTTGAAAATTAATGTTTCTGGTTAAAGGTTCATCATTTTAATTGGAAATTCATCTGGTTTGTTGAAAATTGTGCTATTTTTTTGCGAATTATTTTTTTTACTGAAAATTCAGCTAGTGGGGTCCGATAGAGGGCAGCAGCAGGTAGACAACAACCCCGGTGCTGATGATCTCACTGAGACCGGCGAAACGGGGAGTTATAAGGGTGATGCCGAAGATAGCGATGATGCGATGGCCAGTATGCTACGCCAGGAAACTTCGGGTGGGGAGAGAAGGAAGGGGGGCTAGTTGACAGGAGGCCTCGAGGTAGGGCGTCAAATCGGGAACTGCTTAACAGATCCAGAGCTAGCAGTTTAGGATCGAGACAACTTTTTGATAAATGGAGGCAGGGGGGAGGGTTTACGGATAAAAGTGACGAGGGGGATAAGACGGAACACAGCAAAAGATCAAGGGAAGAAGAGGGGTATGAGCAGGGAAATGAGAAGTTGCGGAAAAAGTTTAAAAAAAAGTCTCCATCGGAAAGGAAGAAAGCAAAAGGGAAAGTTGATTTAGAGAGCCTGGAAAATCTTATGAAAGGGTTTAGAGAGGAAACGAACCGAAGTCTGAATGGCATGCAAAAGCGAGGGGAGGAGGTTTGGGAGGAAATGAGGAAAGTTCGAGAGAAGTGGGAAGAATGGGATCTGGCGTGGCGGCAAGAAAAAGATAAAGTTTGGAAGAAGTTGGAAGATATTGAGAAAACTCAAAGGATGAGTGAGGAAAAGAGAAAATCAGATATGGAGAAGTTGGCAGAAAGAGTGAGCAAACTAGAGTGTAAGTCTGAGGATATGAAGAAAGGGAATAAGGGGGTAAGAGATGGAGAAATGAATGAGAACGTTATCCTAGAAAATGTGAGAATGAAATCAAGATTGAGAGAGTTGGAAAGGAAAATGGAAGTAGAAGAGAAGGCGAAACAGAGTAGGAATTTATTGATTAGAGGAATGAAAGAGGATAGTGAATCAGGTAGAGAAGAAGTGGAAAAGTTAATGAGTGAAATTGGAGAAAAAGTGCACGTGGAAGAGGTAAATGGAGTGGGAAGGAAGATTGAAGGTAAATCGCATATGTATGTCATGAAAGTGAGAAATGAGGAAGAAAAATTTGATATCTTGAGAAAGAAAATAGCCCTGCAGGGAAGGGAAGAAAGGATAGAGGAGGATATGACGTGGAATAAAAGAAGGAGAAAGTGGATGATGAAACAGAGAGCATGGAGTGAAAGAGTGAAAGGGAACACGGTATGGATAGGGAAAGACAGGATGTGGATAAATGGGAATGTGTGGATATGGGATGATGAGGAAGAAAAATTGAGTGAAGTGTGTAGGGTGAAAGACAAGAAGAAGGAGAGGACGGAGCGCCGGGGTTTCCAAAAAAGTAGGGAGGGGGCATAATGACGAAAGAAGGGAGATAGGAAGGAAAAAAGAAGTGAGAGTAGCGTTTTGGAACGTATCAGGGCTAATGAATAAAGATGAAGGTTTCTGGGAAGAGTTGAAGAAATGGGATGTAGTGATGTTGAGTGAAACCTGGATAGATGAGAAGGAGTGGAACAGAGTGAAGAGGAAGTTACCCAAGGGATATATGTGGCATATGCAAGGGGCAAAGAAAGAGCAGATAAAGGGCAGAAAGAAAGGGGGTATGGTGTCAGGAGTGAGGAAGGAATTGGTAGGAGAAAAGAGAATAGAAATGGGATTTGAGGAAACGGATGGAGTAATGACGAGAATGGTGAAGATGGGAAAAAAAAAGGTGAGGATAGTTTGCGTTTACAGGAGAAGGGGAGAAGAAGAAGGTTGGAGTGTGATTAGGAAATGTGTGGCGAAAAAGGATGACGAATTGGTGTTGATAGGATGTGATCTGAATGCTTGGACGGAAAATCGAAACACAAACAGGTGGACCAGGAGGGTAGGACTCTGTTGGAAATTCTGGGAGAAACAGGATGGTTTATTTGCAATGGAAACTCGGAACGGGATGAGGAAGGCGAGATTACGTTTGCAGGGAAAGGGGAATCAGTGATTGACTACATTCTGGCCGAGGAAAGGGTAAGGAGGCTGTTGAAAAGAATGGAAGTAGGGAACGAAATAGGGTCAGAACAATTTCCGGTCATTGCAACGTTGAAATGCGGGAATTGGGGAAGAGAGGGAAGGAAGAAGGAGGGAGCGACAAGGAAAAAAGCAAAGATGGGTAAATGGGGAGCTGATAAGCGAAGAGAATATACGGAAAGAATGGAAGAAGAGAATGGTTTCATTGAAGATGGGGGAGGCGTGGATGAGATTTTGTGTAAGATGAGGGGAAGGGTAGAGAAGATAGTGGAAGAAATTAGGCCAAGTGAGGAAGAAAGAAGGGAGAAAAGAGGATGGTGGGATGCGGAATGTGTAGAGAGTAAAGAGCATATAAAGTTATCGTTAAAGAATTGGAGAAGAGGAGAGATAGACAAAAAGGAGTATAATAAGAGAAAAAGGGAAAACGAGAAATTACTGGATGTAAAACGACAGGAGGAGAAGGTGAGGTACATGAAGGAGGTAGAAAAAGCAATAAAGGAAGGAAGGGAATGGGAGGTGATCAATAGAGAAAGGAGTGAATGGAAAGGAATCAATGAAGATATAAGTATGGATGAATGGACGGCATATTTCAAGAAGTTGCTAGGAGGGGTGGATAGCAAGGTAAGGGGGGATGGTAGAAAGATCAAGGAGGGAGGAATAGAAGGTGGGAATGACTTGACCAGAGAGGAGGTGAATCAAGCAATAGAGAAATTAAAACGAAATAAGGCGACAGGAGAGGATGGGATGGAGAATGAAGCGTTGAAATTTGGCGGAAGGAGGGTTAGAGAAGAGATTTGGGAAGTATGTAATAGAGTATGGAGAGGGGAAGGATGGCCGAAGGAGTGGAGAACAGGTTTGGTAGTTCCTTCATTAAAGAAAGGAGAGGGGGGGGATTGGAAGATTATAGAGGAATCACTCTCATGCCAGTAACGTATAAGATTTACGCGGAGGTGCTTAGGAAGAGATTAGAAGAACAGGTAGATGAGAAATGAAGTATTCCACACAATCAAACAGGATTCAGGAAGGGGATGGGCACAGTGGATAACATTTTCGCACTAAATTATTTAGTCAACAGGAACCTGGGACAGAAAAAAGGAAAACTGGTCGCACTCTTTGTAGATTTTAAAGCAGCTTTCGACTCGGTGAATAGGAAAGTTTTCTGGAAGGCAATGAAAGAAAGGGAGGTGGACGAAGAGCTGATTGAGAGGATCAAAGAGGTCTTTACGGAGACAAAGACAAGGGTGAGGATCGGGGAACAGAAAGGAGAGGAGTTCTGGACAGGGAGGGGTCTTAGACAAGGGTGCCCGCTAAGCCCGTTGTTGTTTAGCATATTGTTAGCAGACCTAGAAGAGAAAATGGAAAGAAAAGGTAAAGGGGGTATAGTTCTAGGAAATAAGAGAATATACTCGTTAGCGTACGCGGACGATGTGGTGCTTCTAGCAGAGAATGAAAGTGGAATGAACTTGCTAATGAAAGGATTCGAAGAGTACGTCAGAGCGAAAGACTTGACAATAAATGTGACGAAGACAAAGATAGTATTTTTCAGGATGAGAAAGAATGAAGTAAAGTATGGATGGAAGATAAATGGGGAAATGGTGGAAATGGTAGAAGAATTTTGTTATTTAGGATTCTGGTTCGAAGCGGGAGGTGGAAGTGAGCTGCAAGTGAAAAAAAGGATCGAAAGTGCGAGTAAGGTGATGGGTCAAGTGTGGGGGATTGGAAAACGAAGATTCAAAGAGGACTGGAAGATGAGAGTATGGCTGTTTGATTCACTGGTATGGTCTGTGATGTGTTATGGAGTGGAGATGTGGGGATGGAAGGAATACAAAATAGTAGAAAACATGCAAGAGAGATTTCTGAGATAGGTTATGGGAGTGAGCTGGAACTGCCCAGGTTATATGTTGAGAGAAGAAACAGGGAGAGAGAAATTGGTGATAAGGCAGAGGAAAAGGGTATGGAAGTTTGAAGAGAAACTTAAAAGTGGTAAGGGTAGCAAAGTTGCACAAGCATGCCTGAAGGAAATATTAGATAGAGAGAGGAGAGGAAACACGAGACTTTCAAGATGGGAGGAGGAGAGATGGAAAGTTAGAAGAGAATGGAGAATGTGTGACGAAGGGAGGGAGTGGCAGATAGTAGAGGGGAAATGAGTAAGAAGCAGGAAGAGGAAAGGTGGGAAAAGATTATGGAGTCCAAATATAATAAATGGTATAGATTCATCAAGATGGAAGGGGTCCCAGAATATCTAGGGAAGTTGAAAAAGGAGTGCAGGTGGTCCAGGATGATACGTTTCAGAATGGGAGAAGGTATGAATGAGTGTAAATATTGGATGAGTGAAGAAATGAAAGTGTGTAGGGTATGTGGGTATGAAAGGGAATCTTGGGAGCACGTGTTGGAGAGATGTACAGGGGAAGAGGAAGGGGGAAAGAGCGTGGTAGATAAAGTTAGGTGGATACTGAGCGGTTGTGGACAAGGGGAAAAGTGGATTAAGAGCTTGGAAGAGAGAAGGGAAGAGAAAATGCATGGGAGGGGGGAAAATCAAAATTCAAACATGGATATGGAAAATTAGTGTTGCGTGTTTTTTAAAAGCTTGAAGTGTAATGGTAAGAGGAAACGGAAGCCCTGGAAGGTCTCGCGCATTTGCTAGATAATAGTTATTAGCTAGTAAGATAATAGTTAAGAACTTGTAAATAATTAAAAAAAGGCGAAGCGATTATAGATTAAGATAACCATAAGGCATAGTGGTTAAGTGAAATTGTAAAAGATGTAAAGGGAACGGAGCCCTCAAACCCGTAAAAGGGAGAGTAATAAAATACAATACAATACAAGCTATCCCAATTTGAACTGTAACTGTTTCGTTGGAAATTTATTTAGTTATTTATTTTTTTTGTTAAAAATGAATGTTCTTTACTGCAAATATTCCAGCTGAATATTCCATCATTTTATTTAAAACTTCATCTCTTTGGTAGCATATACATTTTTTTAAATAAAATTTAACTATTCAATTTTGTCTTTTTTGGTTGAAAATAATAGTATTATATTATTTTTATTATTCGTATTTCGGGTAAATATTCATAATTTTATTTACAAATTCATATTTTTTGTTCAAAACAAAACTACTTGGTTGAAACTTGAATTCTGTTGTTGCAAGTTCATCTTTTAGGTTTAATAAGATTCATCACTTCAGTAGAATTTTTTTTTTTATGGAAAATTAGTTTTTTAACTGAAAATTGATCTATTTCTTTTTTTGACTAAAACTGCGATCTTTCTTAGTTCAAAATTCAATTATTTCTTTGTGTAATGTCAAGGATAGGACTTGGATGGTATTTTGACAAAAAATTTATAAAATAACAATTTAAAATATATACAAGCATTTACTAAAAGTTTAGATAAAAGTCAAATAGTATTTACAAGTGCTTGCTTTCCCGGTCGGCTAAGCGACCACCTAACCATTCGCTATGTCTTTATCTTTTTCTTACTTTCGGCAAAGTCTGTATATCCTTCGCAATCGATCATAATACCAGTTTCTTATCAATTGGAGAAGGATCTTGTCAATCATGAGACACACACACACAAATCCTTTACAGTTCGGCCAATCCTGACCAGCTCCGTCCTCGGAAGCAAGCTAAAGTACATCAATCGTACCGTCATATGTGATATAATAGATGATTATATAGACATCCAATTACTCGAACACCAGAGTCGCATATTTTTTGGTTCCCATACACCTTCGTATTTACGCTGGGTCACTTGACAACCTTCGATGTCTGCCACTAAATATCGATCATTTCACAAAACTTTTATGACCTGATACGGTCCTTTAAATCGGGGGGTCAGCTTGGGAGATA
>CAKNYM010031279.1:0-10579 GCA_932195095.1 Andricus curvator
ACTGTAAAATTCGATACTAGTTTAATGTAACTAACGTACCTATTTTTTTACGAAAAAAGGAACAAAGCTGTGCATAATACATTTATATAAATGTTTTTTATTATAAAAGAATCTCAGAGCTGTATATAATACTTAATTCATAATGTTAATAAATTCAAAGAATTTATTGTTCTGCCAAAAGCAGCAATAAAGCTGCGTGATATTCGATTTTATCTTATTATAAAGTACAATATATTTTATCGCTTTGAAAATAGCAGTGAAGCTAAGCGTAATACTGCGGTAAATAAATTAACTTATTGTATTATTCCTGAAGTTAATATACTTATAAAAAAGCAAATATATAAAACATATATCGCTTGACAGTCTTTTAGAGACACAAAAATGTATATTTTTCACACTGGATATATGTATTTCCTTTCTTTAACAAATTTTGAATAAAACTAATTTATAAAAAAATTCCTATGTGTTTAAAACAATTTAAGGTCATTATTCGTCTATAAAATTAATTAAATTCCACTTATTTCTGAAAATTACGTACATTAAGAAATAATTATTTCACGATTTTTTTCACTCTATCCATTATTGTATACATGTAATTAACACTCTAGAAATATTTATACTAACGAAAGTAATGAGTTTTGTGATTGAATCATCTTTGAACTTGCTAAATGTTTACATTTTTAGTTTTTTCTTATATTTTCTCCATTGGCTTTCATGTTGAAGTAGGGCCACGTGCGAGAAGCGCCGCCATACGGCGAAATTTCGCACATAGAAAATCATAGCAATAAGGACCGGCCATCTCTTTTAGAATCGGATAGGGCTGAGTCATTATATCTATTTAAATTGTGGTAATATTTTGTACTTTAATTATCTTCATTGAGTTATGCCCATCAGAGTTCGATTACATGTGTGTTTTAAGGTAAAAATTATGATAATAATTCAACAAAATGTCGAAGTGTGCAAAGCGAAAAAAAGTTTCCTTATATGTAAATAGGCTCAATTACAATTGGGATCCTTTAGAACACCAAGTGAGGTATCTTTTAGAGCTCATTTATCGTTTTGGGTTCCTTTTCAGCAAGTGGAGTTCATTTTTGTTGCAGCTCCTTTGGGACCAAAAATGGGTTCTAATGGAAACCCTAGTTTTTTCTGTGTTTCCATGAAAGAAAAATAATATGTTTCTTTGATTAAAGTTGAAGAAATTTCAGGATCATTTTTCAGTGCATTTAACTTAATCCAAAAAACATGTTTTTTACAAATTTAAAAAAAATTCTAAATTCAACATTTTTTTAAAACTTCTGTTTATTACAGTTCACTGCAAAAATTGTACACACGCAAAAATTTGCCATAATTTTCAAAGAATTCAATTAATTTTAATGTTTTCTCTCCGCCCTAATATACACCATTTAAAAACAAACTTTGTAATAAAAATAATTAATTTAAGGGCATGTGGCACTTATCCGATTCCTACTTTACCGATATTTATTTTGGACCATACCAATTCCACACGAAATGAGGTATCGAGCTAAAAGTTTGGAAAAATGAAGAAAAGAAACTAAGGAAGGTTTATTTACTAATACAGTAAAGTCCCACTTATTTCAAGTCCCCCTTATTTCAAGACCCGCTTATTTCAAGCCCCCTGTATGCGGTTATCTCAAATTACGCAGTTCCGTCAACCCCCACCACGGTCCCTGTACACTCTCCTCCGCTTCTGTGGCTGACAAATGAAAAAAATAGGTCCAAACAGCGCCCTCGTTGGTTTAAATTGAGTATTTTAGGATGACGTCATGGGAATGCAGACTTTTTGGAGAAAGTATTCTAAACGTAAAAGTCGTAAATGTACAAATAGTAATATTTCGCAGGTGTGGAATAAATTTTCTCAGTCACGGTCCATTCTTTTGTCGATTCACGACCTTTCAGTTTCACGAAATAAAATAAAACATCCTAAATTTCAGATTAGTGGCACGTCAAATTAGTAACCTCAAATTTCGGAAAGTTGCTTGTATTTCGTGACACTGAAAGGTCGTCACTCGAGCAGGGAATGGGACATGACTGAGAAAGTGGATTTTGCACTTGAGAAATATTACTCTTTAGACCTTTATCACTTACCTTTAACTTTAGAAATTTTCTCCAAAAACTCGTGTGCAGTAGTTGCAGTCCTATACTGCAACCTAACCTTTCTGACGGCTGACATTTCGACCTAGCCTAGCATTGCCGCGAAATATTTGAGACCGCGACATATTCAACTGCACAAATCGGGGCCATCTCAAACATTTGCAATTGGAATACATAATATTGTGCAATCTCAGCATGTGAGTAACTGTATCTTTGTCCCTATGCTGCTGGTGTTTTTCGTGCGAGAGTCGCAACCGTCTCTCGCCCTTTGAGCTGAAAAACTGCGTGGGCCAGCAGTGCTAGGAATCTCGGGTCTATTTATGTGTCTTATTATTGATAGTATTTATTGATTTCAAATCGACCGCGGTTTTCGACACATACGCAGTTGAAAAAGTTGCTTAGAGCATGCGCAGCGATACAAGGCCAGGCAGCCAATGAAAGGCGCTTGATGAAAAGAACCTGCCCACTCGCGGTAGAGGTGGGGGCCCCTCCAGGCTTGAAAATAAGGAATACCTATGTTTCAAGGACGCGGGAATATGTGAGACTTTACTGTATATGTTTACATGTAAACAAAAAATTGTCCGCAAAACTATTTTTGTTTAATTGTAAAAATGCGTTAGTACGTAAACGTTCCTTAGTCCCTTTTTTATTTTTCCAAACTGTCAATTTAATATCTCATCTCGCGTGTAATTGGTATGATCCAAAAAAAATGTCGATAAAGTAGGTGTGTCAGCTGCCCTTAAGAATATGAATTACTAACTCGAAAAAACAAAAATCCGGGAGAAAATCATTAATTCAAGTAATTTAAAAAGTAGTCGGTCAAATAACAGTTGATTAATGTATTTCAAAAGATCAATTGGTTGTTTTTATAGCAAACTTTCTTGGGACACCCTTTATTTTTACAGCAAAAGGAAACAAAAGGAAAGTGAATATCTTTCAAGAGATGGTATCCTGCGGGTTGCCATCATCAAATCCACATTCCTTCTTGCTATGCGGGATGGCAATTTGCGTGAGGTCGCTTTACAATTAGCGGTATCGCTAGCAAGCGGTGCTCTTACGGCTCTGGGTCGGCCGTTGTCGTTAGGCATTAATTGAACCCGGGCAGCACAGATTATAGTGATATTCGAGTATCCTTATGAATTTCTACGGTGGCTCCTGATGTAGCCTCTAGAACAGCATACAATATCCTGGTCCTTATTTCTCCTCGACCTCTCGTCTCCTCCTCTTCGAGCCCATGAAACCAACCCTTTATTAATGGTCTTCAGGCGACTTGATTGCGCTAATGGCAACCGCTGTCTCGGCGCTGCGCTGAAAGAATTAGACGCGTCCCTAGACGCGGCACGCCGCACCGCGCCGATCCTCAAGTTCCTCCAAGGATGAGAAACGAGTTCTGCTAGGCGAAAGTCGAACGGCTTCAAGAGGGAAATCGAATTTTGTTCGTCAGTGGTTCGATTCGAATCAAAGAGACTTCCGCAAATCCGGATCCAATCGTCCGCATCCGGCCAACTGTTTCTGTCGTCTCGTTTTAAGCGCTTCGTATTTCCCGTGGGAACGACACAACCCGGAGAAACACAAAGGTTAGAAACGATTAATAAATAAATTGATCGTCTTTCTCCGCTGTGTTGGGTATTGCGCTCAGGTTGCAGTTTCCTGTAAGAGGAGACTCAGTGTTCGGTGCTTGTACCCTTATCCTAGTGTTTTATTACAGTGGGTACACAAGTACAGAGCAGATTATATTAATAAATTGTGAGACCCTTATGGTTAGCTGCTCAAGTCGAATAAGATATTCGGGTTGCAGTATTAAATTATGGGATGTGTTCAATCCTGTTTGATTTGCAATCCTTTTGCTATTCAACTTTCTTCATACACGAATTTTAGAAACTGTCTACCCAGAAGGAAAGATTTTGTATATCAATCTGTCTGTCTGGTATGAAAAATTCATTCGAGCCATTAGTTTATAAGTAATATCACTTAAAAGAATTGAGTACATGCTCTTAAAAAACAACTTTAACTTAAGAGCATGTAGAAGGCATGAAATTGCATATATTTACAAAACTACAATCTCATACTGAATCGTTAATTATTTATTAATTTAATAAGTAATAGACCAGTTTTCTTTGTTGTTATTGATGTAATTCGTTACCTTTAGATATAATATGTGGTCGTCCGCATCAAAAAGGGCCCTTATGGCCGGTTCCGTTTTAGGGGCCATTCACAAAATACTTGATACATTTTTCCCTTAACTTTTTACGTATTTTGTAAATTACCTCTTAGGAGATTTTAAGAGATTTTAAGTCAGGGTCAAAATCATTATTTTCGGGTTTGATTGGGGGATGATACTAGGACCTTGACCTATACTGAATCTATTGGCACTATTATACTCATTTCTCGCAAGCAACCGGAAGTGGATACATTTCATGTAGGAAGAAAAATTATAACACGTGCGCTTATTTCAGTTGCCAACTTTGGATAGGTTTTTTTAAAACAGTTTTTAGAAATTCCAACTTAAAAAATGCCCCGGTGACCCCTTTTTCAGCCTCAAGGGTTCTTCTCAGGCTAAAAGTTCTGGGAATTCATGCGACTATATGACCCTATACGTAACTCTATACCGACCATAAGTTACCTTTTTATACGGACGCCAACATATTTCGTTCAATACTAGTAGTCTTGCGCGCGCCAAGGCGCGCGCCTATTAATTTTTTATTTTTAAAAAAGAATGAACCAACAACTTATTTTTTCTATGTTATTTATATGTAATTAATGTCACGAAATATTTGTATAAAATAATTAGAAGGCACCACAGTATGATGTCTATAGCTTCCAATAAGGAGCACCTTTTCATTTTTTTCTCTGTTAACCCTTTGCGGCGCAGTGGTAACCCAGATTACCACCTTTTTTATTCATAACTTTTTTCTCTACATTCAATGTTTTTAAAGTAATAACAAAAATTTCTTATTGATATCGTATTTGAAGCATTGAAGAATGTGAAAAAACATGTTGACGAACGTATTGTTTAAAATTATAAATAAACAAATTTTTAAAATCGCTCTTTTTTATAAAAGAATTCAATTTTGAACGACGTATTGGATAAATTGAAATGAAACTTGGTACTCAAAGGTTTTTGGGGTCGTTGATTACGAATCCGGAGCCAGATTTTCGAAATTCAAAATGGCAGATCCAATATGGCGGACGAGTTTTCAAAAATTCGAAGGATTTTCATGAAACTTGGCATCTGGGGGTTTTGGGGGTCGGTAATCACGAATCTGAAGCCAGATTTCCAAAATTCAAAATGGCCGACAAATATGCCTGCCATATTGGATCCGCCATTTTGAATTTCTCAAATCGGGATCCAGGTTCGTAATCTCCGTTCGTAACCCTCGAGTAAAAAGTTTTATGAAAATCTAACAACTTTTTAAAAAACTCGTCCGCCATATTGGATCCGCCATTTTGAATTTTGGAAATCTGACTTTAGATTCGTGATCAGCGACGCCGAAAACCCCCTAAGATGCATATAACAGTAAAATTTGTTTGATAAAAAAATGTGCGCCGCGAAGGGTTAAAGGAGTAAGAAATTGATTTCTCATTATTTATTTGTAGGTAAATTCTGCCATCGTTATCATCTGGAAAGGATCGTGAATATAATTATAATTCAATTTATTATAAATTACTCTTAAATTTATTTACTACTGAACTTATTTGTAAATTATGTTGCCGTAATGAAATTTTTCATTTCATAAATTAAAAGAAATATTATTCCTAAAATAAATTGTGAATTGTTCGTTATAATATGTATATGAGTATATGAATTTCAATTTGATAAATGCTACGAATAATATTAATTTTTATTATTATATAAGTTGTACAAAATTTAAGAAAATGAATGATACATAGAATAATGGTAGTAATTGCCAATCTTTCAGTTTTTAAAAAATATGATAACAAATTTTTAAGTTGTCTATTTGCTCGGCAATTATTGCCTTTGCTCAATAGTAATCCATTTGTCACTAATATTTTATTATGCATTGAGAGATGTAGTGAAGTTTTTTCATAAAAAATAAATTTTCTAATTTTTATCATAAATGATGCAAGTTGTTACGAAAAAATAAAATGTATTTTAGTATAACTTTTTTATACGTGAACAGTTTTATCGAATCTGTTGTTTACGTAAATATAAGTAAATTCTTTTATTATAAGAAGAAAATTATCCTGTCTATAGAAATTTCCAGGCCTTTATAAAAGTCAGAGTCCACTCAGAAAAAAGTTTGGTTTATTCAACAAAAATTTGGTTGGATCAAACAAATAAATACATTGCTATATGGTCAATCAAATGTTTGGTTGATTTAACCAAATTTTTTGGTTAATAAAGTTTGGTTGATTTTAATAAATATTTTGGTTGATTGTAATAAATATTTTGCTTAATTCAACTAATTTTTTTTGTTAATTCAACAAATATTTTGGTTGTTTCGTTCAATCAAAATGTATCTAGATCTTGACTTTTAAACAATTGTATTCTAGGACAAAAGCTTTTGATAAGCATCACTTGCAGCATTAGAAGTCCGAACATTCACCCAATTTGACAGAAAGGCTTTTTCCATACGTATTTGTGTGGGGTTCTGTCATAACTTATGAATTTTGAGGTTGGATTGCCTGCACCGGTGTGAACAGTGCGAACTAAAGGTTGCACTTAGGTTCAAAATGTGCTGCATACTTTTTCAGAACGGAGTTTTTTAAAAACGTGGACATTGTTAGTGTCCATTTGTTCGTATTTTTTCACTAATTCGCGACACGACGGCGATGTACGATGAGAAACTTTTCGACACGGAAACTGGTCACCGGCGTGGGCTGACATCATCTGTTTCGATATGTTTACTGTAGTTAATGAAAGTATTTGGTAGAATCAACCAAATTATTTCGTTACTTCAACCAAATCATTTTCTAATAATTAATATATTCCGCTCAACACATTTATTTGCTTGAATCAAATAAACATGCTCAAATAAATAATTACTTTGAACTGAACAAATTAATTCGTTGTGTTTTTTAAAAATAACCAAAGGTTTATTTGCGCTGACCAAATTTTTCCGTTTCAACAAACAAATAAGGTTGAACAAACTGTTTTGTTGAATCAACTCAATCTTTTCTCTGAGTGTCTCTTTCTTATTAAAAGCTAAATTAAACAAAGAAATTTCAAAAAAATGTAATTTTTTACCTTCCGCGGAAATCTGTTTTGAACTATTTTTTTAATAATTTATTTTTACGTATCGCATAATTTAACCAAGGAAAATATTTTCTACCTGATATGTTCTGCGACTGTACTAGTAGAACATGTCTAATTTTACATGGATTCTTTCTATAGACAAAAATTGTATGTAAAATATTTTTCATTAAATGATTTAAAGTATAAAGTACAGCATTATAATTTTACAAAGTTTGATTAAAATCGAAGGACCACCTGCAGTTCTTGATATTTCTGACGTGTACTGGCCCAGCTTATAAATTTTATTTTTTAAATCCACATATATGTTATATAAGTAATAATACAAAAACGTTGCACAAAGTATTTGGTTTACATCGTCGGACTTACGTCGCTTTTTATATACTATTTTTATGAAGCATTGTTTTCATCTGATAGTTTAATTTTTTTAGTAGGGTTTTCCTCGATATCATTGTTTAATTATCGTTTCAAAATGTAGATAATATCTTTCATTAGTAAAAATATTAAAATTTGAAATTTATCTGCTCCATTTGTGGTTAAAAATTGATGTTTTTGGTTTTAAATTCAACCATTTATGTAAAAAAATTCGAAGCGAAAAAATATAAACTGAAAATTAATCAAATCTAATTTGAACTAACATCACATCCATTGCTCAAAGTACTCAGGTGGAAATTTATGTCATTTGTTAAAAATTCGTCTTTTTTGGTAGAAAATTAATCTTTTTAGTTGAAAATTCAAATATTTGGTTAAAAATGTATATACATATTTCATTCAAAATTCTTCTTCTCTGATAGAAAATAATTCTTCTTGTTTAAAAATTCATCTTTTTGATTGCAAATTTAAATATTCAGTTAAATATTTAACAGTTTTGTTGAAAGCCCATGTTCTTGGCTTGAAAAATCAACATTTTTTATGACATTTTTTTATTGTTTGAAAAATCTTTCTTGGTTGATAAATTCGTGTTTTTGATTTGAAAGCAGTGTCTTCAGTGTATTTTCTTCGAAATGATAGCAAAACAGCGTCAACGCTTTAAAAAAAAGTGTCAATAGTGTGTTGAGCCCGAGACCTGAATTTGCCATTTATTATTCTAAAGGCTGTCACAGCTTCAATTTATTTTTAAAAAGTGACCCATTTAAACCGAAAAAAGCAGAAAAAATACCCTACAAAAAACGTCGGATTGACAAGTATTTGAAGGTGTCCTGTATTTTGAGTTGGCGGAAAGCAGATTTCCAGAGAATATCTCGTGAGTGTGAAACAATAATTTTTAATTTGACGTTTTTTGCAGCAAGACTAATTTCTAATCCAAAAAGTGACTGAAAGTCAATATGTGTATCAACACGAATTAAACAAAAACTGAAAATTAGAAAAAAAATTGATTGAACTGAACAGAATTGATTTAATTTAAAAGAAATCAGTTAAATTAAAAAAATTGGAAAGAGATAATAAAATAATTCTGAATGAATTAGTAATGATTCAGAGTGAATTTCAAATGAATTCAAATTAATTGCAAAACATATTTTAAAATGTCCTCAAATATGTGAAAACCTACAAAATCCCTCATTTCTTGTGAATGAATTCTTTAAAATACATTAAAATATTATAAAATGGCATGAAGTTGAATCACATTTTATAATATTTTCTTGAATCCTGGAAAATTTATTGAAATACCTTGAGAGCTTTTAAAATCCATTAAAATCATTTTAATCTTCGGAAATCTCATGAAACTCATTTAAATATTTTAAAATATATTGAAACCTTGCAGGTCCTATGAAATAGTTTCATA
The DNA here is from genome assembly GCA_932195095.1 of Andricus curvator. NCBI lineage: Eukaryota > Metazoa > Arthropoda > Insecta > Hymenoptera > Cynipidae > Andricus > Andricus curvator. The sequence continues at coordinate 9,111 of CAKNYM010031279.1, forward strand.
TATTCAGAAGTTCTACAAAATGCTTGAAAACTCAAAAAAATTGTTTATTTCTCTTAAAGATATTAAAAGCCTTTCAAATTCCTTTAAAAATTAATAATATCTTGAAAGTGCATTAAAATCTTCAAAAACACTTTAAGATATTTTAAATCCTTTCAAATCTTTCAAAATGTCTCGATACTTTCTAAGGCTCTGGAAAATTCCTTGGAATTACAAACAAAAAATCTTATATCTTTAAAATCCTTTCAAATTATTGAAATCCATTAAAAAATTTTTTTGGAATCTTTTGAAATATTCTAAATGATTTCAATAAAATTCTGAAAGTAACTGTTTGCCAGCCCTAATTACTTTTGACAGAGATTTCAAGTTCTTCCTACAGAAATCCCTTGACTTCTGCCTGGTTCATTAATCACCCTGGGTTCATTAAGATATATATATTATCAGGGTTTTCGCAACACTTCATTTTCAAAATTCCCTGGCCACTAATGAGACCAAAATTCTGAACTTGTAACTTTATTAACATATAGAATCTTTTATAATAGGATCAAAACAAATTTGAATTTATGCATTTTCAATTTACATGTAGGCTGCCACAGCCTAATTTGCTTGCAAAAATTGAAAGAGTGACATATTTAAACAAAAGGATTGACCAAAAGCGATTAATTCCCAACCCAAAAAGTGACTAACAGTGACTTATGAGGATTGGTAATGTAACTAATGTCCTTTTGAATTTAAAAGAATTTCAAAGAATTAGATGACATTTTAAAACTTCCAGGTAAATTGTAACGAATTCAGGATAATTTCATAAGACGTCAAAACAATTCAACTTAAATTCAGAAAGATTGAAAAAATCCCCAAAATTTCTTTGATTTCAGTTGAATTGGAGTGAATTTAGTGAAATTTAAGAGAAATGAAAAATATGAAAAAATGCATTGAATGCAGTAAAAGTTTAAAATGAGTTTAGAAAAATTCTAGGAAATTTAAAAGAATTTGATGAAGTGCCGACTTCAAGATGAACCAAACAAAAACTAAAAAGAAAAAAAAATACATCGACTTCAGTAGAATTAGATGAATTTTAAAGAAATCACGTGAATTAAAAAAAAATTCTGCAGAATTCAAAAGAATTTATAAGAATTCAGGGTGAATTCGAAATGAAATCTCGTGCAATTCTATTCAATCTGACAATAACTCTTAAAATCCTTGACATTTATTCAAAAACCTAGAAAGCTTCTAAAACCCTTCAAAAACAGAGAAATCCTTGGAAATTTTACAAAAATCCTTTGGAATCTTTTAAAATATCATGAAATAATAAATTAATAGAAAAATTTTCATATTAATTTCAAATTTTAATTATAAATTACCTTTTAATATTTTACAATTCCCTAAAATATTTCAAATTCTTTGGAAGCTCTTTAAATCACTTCAAACTTTGTAAAGTTCTTGAAAATCCCTTGAAGTTTTTAAAAATACCC
>CAKNYM010031279.1:10589-22276 GCA_932195095.1 Andricus curvator
TTTTTAAAAATACCTTAAATATTTCAAATTCTTTGAATTAATAGAAAATTCCTTGGAATCTTTTAAGATATCCTAAAATCTTTCAAATTCTTTGAAATCTTTGATAATACCTTGAAATATTTGAAAATATTTTTGAATAATCATACGAAATCCATGAATTCTTGTGAATAAATTCTTAGAAATCTATTGAAATATTATGATATCCCTTGAAATTACATGAAATCTGATGATATCACTTGAAATTCTGGAAAATTTATCAAAATACCTTGTGAGCTTTCAAACTCCCTTAAAATCATTGAAATCCTCGGAAATCTTACAAAGTCACTTGGGATTTTTCGAGATATCATAATAGGCCTTACGAAGTCGCTCCATATTTTCAAAAATTTCAGGAAAATCTTTAATACAATATGCAAATTTTTCAAATACCTTAAAATCAGTCAAATCCTTGGAAATTCCTAAAAAAAATTGTAATCTTCTGAAAGTGCCCTTTTGAAAAGCCCTCAAATAGTGAGAATCGTTTTTTTTTTAAATTTGAAATCAAAATGAAATCTACTTTCTTATGAATGATTTTATGCAAAAAGAGCATGGAATACATTCCAAACCAAAATTAGGTTTCCAAACTACCTCCTTTTCGGCTCATTAGAGGCAAATAAATAACGGAGGAAAAAAGAGAAAGAATTGAATCACTTCAAATTACTGAAATCTTTTAAAAATACCCTAAGATATTTCAAGAACTTTAAAATCTTTTGGAATGCCTTAAAATTTGTAAATCTCTTGAAAGTGCTTCGGAATCTTTGAAGTACCCTGAAATATTTTTGATTATTTCAAATCCTATAAGGTTACCGAAATCAATTAAAAATTCCTTGGAATCTTTTAATATACCCTAAAACCTGGCATAGGTCCTATCAAATCGGTCTATATTTTCGAAATTTTAGGAAACTCTTTGATACAATACCCATGGACATTTTTTCAAATCTGTTGAAAGTGCATTAGAATCTTTTTAAATACTTTAAAATATTTCAAATCCTCTGAAATCAATTAAATATTCATTATGATCTTTTGAAATACTCTTAAAGTTTTCAAATACTCTGAAATCTTTTGAAATCAATTGAAACATTTTGAAGCTCTTGAAAATGCCTTAGAATATTTTAAAATACCATAAAATAATTCAAATCTTATGAGTGACATTAAATTACTGAAATAAATTTAAAAATTCTTAGGATCTTTCAAAATACCCTAAGCTATTTGAAATCCTTCAAAATATTTTGGAATTCCTTGAATTTTTTCAAGCCCTTCAAAATCCCTGGCAATTTTTAAAAACACCCTAAAATATTTCCAATCTTTTAAAATTCTTTCAAATTATTGAAATAAAAAAAAATCCTTCGATTCTTTAAAAATCACTTGAAACTTTTTTAAACCTTCGAAAATCTCTTGGTATCTTTTAAAATACTCTAGAGGTTCTCAAATCCTTTACAATTTTTTGAAATTCCTTTAAATTATTGAAATCTCTTGGAAACGCCTTGGAATCTTTTCAAATTCCTTAAATATTTATTTGAAATATTTTTAAATTACTTGAAAGTTGAAACTTTTTGAAGCATTCGAAAATGCCTTGGAGTCTCTTAAAATACTCAAAAATATTTCAAATCCTCTGAAATCAATTGAATTACTGAAGCTAATTGAAAACTCCTTGAAATCTTTTAGAATAATCTAAAGATTTTCAAATCATTGAAACTTTTTTTTAATTCCTTGAAACTTGACATTTTTTCCGAAAATGCATTGGAATCTTCTAAATTACTCTAGAATATTTCAAATCCTCTGAAATCAATTAAATTACTGAAGTCAAATGAAAAATCCTTGGAATGTTAAAGAAAACTCTAAGAATTTTCAAATCCTCTGATTTTGTCGAAATTCCTTCAAATTGTTGAAATCTCTTGAAAATACCTTGGATTCTTTTAAAATCCCCTAAAATATTTCTAATCTTTAAAAATTCCTTCAAATTATTGAAATAAATACAACATTCTTTGAAATCCTTAAAAATTCCCTTAAATATTTTAATCTCTTTAAAATCTTTTAAAATTCTTTGAAATTAGTGACATCTCTTTAAAATGCCTTGGATTCTTTTAAAATACACTACAATATGCCCAATCCTTTAAAAATTCTCCAAATTATTGCAAGAAAAAAAAATTCCTTGGAATCTTCTGAAATTCTCTGAAATATTTTCCTAAAATATGTATTCAGTTGAAATCTTTTAAAATCACTTGATATTTTTTAAATCCTCTGAAATCCGATTAAATTACTGAAATCAATTGAAAATTCCTTAGAATCTGTTAAGATACCGTAAAACATTTCAAATCCTTCAAAACCTTTCAAAATCCATTGAAATTATTTAAATCTCTTGAAAATGCCTTAGGTTCTTCCAAAGCACCCTATAATATTTCCAATCCTTTGAAATTTCGTCAAATTATTGAAATAAATACAAAATTTCTTCAAATCTTCAAACATTTCCTAAATTCTTTCAAGTTCTTTGAAATCTTTAAAATCACTTGAAACTTTTTAAAGCTTTCGAAAATGACTCAGAATCTTTTAAAATCATATGATATCAGTTAAATTACTGAAACCAACTGAAAATTCCTTAGAATCTTTTAAAATACTCTAAAAGTTTTCAAACCCTTAAAATTTGTGTTTAATTCCGTAAAATGTTGCAAAGCTTTCGAAAATGCCGTGAAATTTTTTTAAATACTCTAAAATATATCAAATTTTCTGAAATCAATTAAATTACTGAAATAAATTGAAAATTCCTTGGAATTTTTGAAATACTCCAAAAGTTTTGAAATCCTCTAAAAAAATGTTAATCACCTTTAAATTATGTAAATCTTTTGAAAATACCTTGCATTCTTTTGAAATTATCTAAAACTCTCCTAATCCGTCAAATTCCTTCAAAATTTTTAAAACAAATACCTGCAAAATTACCTAAAATATTTCCAGTTCTTTTAAATCACTTTAAACTTTTTAGAACTTTTGAAAATTCTTGCAATCTTTTAAAATTTCCTAAAGATTTAGTTTAAATATTTTAAAATTACTCGAAACATTTTAAAGCTCCCAAAAATACTTTTCAATCTTTTAAGATACTCTAAAATACTTAAAATCCACTAAATGACTAACATCACTTGAAAATTCCTTTAAATCTGTTAAAATATCCTCAAATATTTCAAACTCCTTAAAATCTTTCATAATATCTTAAAATATTCCAAATTATTCGAAATCTTTTGAAATTCCCTGCAATTGTTTAAAATTCTTGAAAATTCCTTGGATTATAAAAAAAACCCTATAGTCTTTAAACTTCTTTGAAATACCTTCAGATTATCAGACCATCTTTTTAAATTATAAAATCTTTGATCTGTAGACATACACAGATCTCTGACATTCTTCTATTCAAAACGAAAAAAATAATTATTCGAACATGTCAGTATAACAAAATAGAGATTCTATAGGCAAAGTAGAACCGAAACGTACACGAGTTTGTATACAAACAGGCGGATCACATTACTAAATGCGAAGAAACACGTCGTCATATTATCGAACTCGAACTACGATTCGAACAGTGATCCCGAAAGACATGCGCATGCTTCGACTGAATGGCACTCATTGGCTCTAGTTTGCATACGTATTTAATATTCGAATGCAGACGCACACTGTAGCCAATGAACGTCACAATAATCCAAGCAAGCGCAGATCAAGGCGGCTCCGTTGGGATCAAACAGGGACTGGGAGCGAAATGCTGGGTGAACGCTCCATGCGTTCCTGACACACTCCTCCTCGGTTCATATTTTCCCAGTGTTAGGAACTAAAAGGTCCGTTCGCGCTACCCGAGGTAGGAAGAGTCCTGTGGGGAGCAGAGAGTGAATGGTCGTGGCTACCCGAAAACTAGGCTGCTCCGTACTCGAGCGGACCACGTGAACGCGTAGCAAACGGTTAGGCCAGCAGATGAGAACCGACGTCACAAACCATGTTCGAGTTCACCACTGGCGACCGCCTACTCTTGCTCCCCGATAGGTATTCACCGTCAGGCAGCATCAAACAGCTACAGGCGAACTGTTGCCTGATGAGGAGAAGAGTTTCTGCGTTTTGAACGCTCTTTGCACAATATATATTTCACCAGGTGGCGCTGCGTCACATGCTATACAGTTCAATACATAATATCAACTAATATCATTCAATATCAATTAGAAATTATTATTTAACATATGTGAAAATGTGATGACTGAAGAAATACGGAACACCAAATATTTTATAAATGCAAATACTACATATTGACCTTGAAATGCAAACTTATAAGCTTCTCTCAGCATTTCAAGATTTGTTAAACATACTTTTGTTCACTTTCTAATCGTAAACAGATGAATTTAGAAGAACATGCAGGCACAATATTCTAATGGAATGTTTAACTCAATAAAAATGTGCAAACTTATATGGTTTTCAACCATATAACCCATATATCCCATAACTTGCAGATATTGATTTTCAACTTACATGATGAATGGTAAAAAAAAAGATTTTGGTTGAACTTCAATTGTTTTCGTGGCAAGTTTTACCATTTATTTGATTGTTGTCGTTAACAGTTATTTTTTTACATGAAAATTCAACTGTTTTCAGATGAAAGTTACTCTTTCTTTTTGGAATTCAACTTTTCTTTATTTCAAATAAAAAATTCTTTGTCTTTGTGGGTTGGAATAACGACTATACTAGTTTTTATTGACAACACTTTTTTTTTGCTTGCAAATTGAACAACTTGGTTACATTTCTTTTCTTACATTACTGAGAAATCTGTCTTAGTTGGAAATTTAAATTCGGTTAAAAAGTCGTCTTTTTTGTTGTCAAATTCGCGTCTTTTTGTGAAAGTTCCATATTTTTTGTTACAAATGAAACTGTTTCCTTGAAAATCAATCTGTTTTGTTTAAGAATTCACCTTGTGTTTTTGCAACTTTCTTTTTTGGTAAAAATTTAATCTTCTTAGTATTACTATTGGTAATCTACTCCGTTAAAAATTCTGATAATTCGGTGCATATTCTTAGTTTTCGGGTGAGGTTTACTGTTCTTGATGTACAATTGCATTTTTGTTTGTTTGTTGAAATATCGCCAGTATTAGAGTTGTCGTTCAGAATTCATTTTTTTGGTTGAACATTAAACTATGTGCTTGAAAGTTGAACTACGTTCTTGAAAATTAATTTTTTAATGAAATATTAGCTTCTGCGGCTGGGACTGACTAGAAATTAATCTGTTTTTGGTGAAGATTCAACTACTTTGTTAACTACTTTGTTAAGGTATTACATGTCGGTATAATTACCGCGATGTATTTGTTTCAATTTCAAATTTTAAAGATTTCTTCCACGCCACCCCACTCTACCGTAATGAATCGTTACGAAATACCCCCCCCCCCCCCTGATCTGTTGCGTAATTTAAGTAAAGTCCCGCACCGCGGACAAAACTGCTATTTACCCCCGAGTTTGGACATCGAAAACGATTTCAAGAATCGTTCCTCGCCTTCTTCGCCTTGCTCGCTTGCCTTGCTCAGCCGTGAATCTGGACGTGAACGACAGCCCGAGCATTTAGAGGCCTGTTCGCCACAGCAATTCACTTGCGTTGAACAGTACAGCGGTCGACCCTCCAGTTTCTCCTAGCCTGGAAGCTGGGAATCAGTTAGTCCACGCTAGTAAGTCCCCGTGATCTTTTCAATGGAAATGATATTCATTAATTTCAAGTCGAAATGTATTACATTTCCCACAAAATAGTTGAATATTCAATCAAAAAAATATTTTCTGCCAAAAGAGAAGAATTTCCAAACTTAGAACGGAATGTTCAAGCCGATAAGTGGAATATTTTAAAAAACTGTTGACTTGAAAAATCACAAAGATGAATTTCCCACCAACAAGTTAAGTTTCAACCAAAACAGATGATTTTTTAACCAAATGTTTGAATTTTCAAGCAAAGAGAACAACCAGAACATTGCGAAAAAGTATCATCAGAGAATAATAATTTTTATTTTTGATATAGTGATGTTTCGATAATGAATTTCTCATCATTTGTTGGTGATTATTTTTATTCCTGTAATTCCTATAAGAACGAAAAAAGTAAAGGAATTTCATGATAGGAAAATGATAGGAAAAAAATAGGCGTAATTTACATATATTTTCCTACAATACTTTTTCGTAAGGGAATAGTTGCAATTTCAACCTACAAAGATGAATTTTCAAGCAAATACTTTAATTTTGAGTTGAAAAATGTATTAAAAAAAAAACATTTTAAGAAAGGAGTTCAAGTTTCAACAACAGAAATGTATCTCCCACCAAAAGAAGTTAATCTTTACCAGTGCGGTAAAATTTTCAACAAAATAGTTAAATTTTCAACAAATATATATGATTTCTTAAGGTTAAGTGTAATACCGGAAATATTTAAACCAAAAATTTTGTAATTGGAAATCGAAAGTTGTAAAATTCATCCAGGAACGATCAATCATTAACAAAAACAAAATAGTTCAATCTTCAACAGAAGCAGATTAATGTTTAGGCAAACAGTTCCATTTTCAATTAAAAAGATGTAATTTCTACCAAAGAAGATACATCCCAAAAAACGGATTTTCAAGAAAATAAATTACTCGTAAACCATACAGATGAATTTTTAATGTAGTTGCAAACATTGTAACCAAGTGTTTGGATTTTCAACCATAAAAGATGAATTCTGGACAAAAATGGTCGTACTTGATATTTAAACTGACAAAGATTTAGTATTACAACAAACCCAGTTCAATTCAACGAAGAAAGACAAATTTTCAAAAATATACATGAATTTTATATTTCCAAAATCTATGCCCATTTTCTCCGCGAGGAGCTGGTGAGGAGCTGAAAAACTGTTCATTCGCGGCGGAGATTCGAATAGCGTCGAGTTTTGTTGAGAGTTCTCTCGGCACAGTGAAAACGCCTTTCCTTCGATATCACACGTCACGCCTTGCGGCGTTTAGACTTGAGAGAGTTGGGCGAACGCACTGCAAAGCGTGAACGTTCAACACATGTCCATTTCATTGCACGAAAAGAGACGAACACCACAGCTAGCCATAGACGCCTTACTCAGCCCGGAACGGGACCCACCAAAAAAATGTCTCAACTCCCCTGAACGAGATTTATGGCATCACGTTAACTCATTCAACTCATAGGCGGCGGAGGCAAGATACTGACCTGCTGTATTCGCCCCATTGCCTAGAGAAGAGAAAAGTGGCGAGCGTCATTTTGCTCCCAATCCCTGGGATCAAATGACTTCAACTGAAGAACGAAAAATCATGACACATTCCATCACTTTCTAACGCACTGATGCCTCGCGACACACGCATATAGCAGGCGAAAAGTATTAATCGTGACATGTTCCATCACTTTCTAACGCACTGATGCCTCGTGTCACACCCATAGCTGCGAAAACGATATAATCGTGACTATCGAAATTAAGAATATCGTTTAGAGATTTTATATTAAGGATACATTAGACATGAAATTTGACTTTTCCCGTGTTGAAATTGCCCAGCTGAGCCTTTTTAAATTACTGACCCTCTAGACTTCTACTATCGGCGAAAAAATTATAGGCATCTGCCTTTTGAAGCTTAACAACTCAGCCAAAAAAAAAAGCTAGAGTAATGAGGAAATAGTCATTTGAAAGCTGAAAGTGTTCCACGTAAATGAGCTTAAAGACGGTAAAGTAAAAAAATTGTTGTGCTTTGCAGACTGAAAAATGTAAAAAAAAGAAGTAAGGAATTTCGGGCACATTTAAGAAGAGTCAAGTTTAGAGCATTATTTCTTATACAAGAGGCAACCCTGCCGATGAAACAGCACTGAAAAAGCACTGGCGAACGGCACTGGGCCGCCAGTGCTTTTTCAGTGACTGTTTCTGCTGATTTCGGCACCTAAACCGCACTGAGGGTGATGCGACGGTCATATAATGGTTCTATTGTATTCGTCGCGTACCGGACAGGCAGAGTGGTTTACAGCATTTGGCCGCTACCAACCCGAATCCCTTTTTAAAATTTTCTTCAAATTATTAACACTTTTTTTTAATTTATGAATTTTCTCATTATATATATTTTATACTTATAAATTATATACTAACATACTATTCTGAAGTTGAATTCGAAAATGTTGTCTGTTTTGGCGTATCTCATTCCATTTACGAGATACATTATGTTCATTCGAATTTTAAACTTTTCAAAAAAAAAGTTAGATATCTGAAATCATCGAAACCCGTAAATTCTGAATTTCTAACTTTCGCAAAGGTAATTTCAAAATTTCACAAATTTTAATTTTGCATTTTTAATCCCTTTCAGCTGGTCTACTTGGTAGCCTACTCGCAGGTATAAAGGGAACTTCTGCAGGCATTTAAAACTGTAAGCTGAGTAGCTTTGAACGAGTAGCACTGAAACGGCACTGGGCAGTGCTTTTTGAGTGCTTTTTCAGTGCTGTTCCATCGGCAGGGAATGGGAAAAATTTGAAAAAATTCATGAATATGAGGAAAACACTTGTGAACAAATTGCAGTTGACAAAGAGAAATAATAAAAATTGTTGCTTAAAATTACAAAAATGTACAACTACACTATCTTCAGTTCTAATGGAGATATTAAAGCAATTCAAAATCTAAACTGTAACGGATAGGCTCTGTAATTATTTACAATCTCCCGGAAGGATGTGATTGTTTTATTTTTGGTCGAAATCGCGATACTTGCGGACATTTTGTTGTTGTTGGAAAGTAAGTGTTAGAAACCAGCGGGGGTGCAGTTTTTTTGTTGCCAGTCAGAAGAGGCGTCAGTGCCTGGGTAGGATGAGTTCAGAAGCACGGGTAAAAGAAAGGCACCAGCGGTCGGCAGCAAGAAAAATGCACCCCCGCTGGTTTCTAACACTTACTTTCCAACAAAAAAATGTCCGAAAATATCGCGATTTCCACCAAAAATAAAACAATCACATCCTTCCGGGAGATTGTAAATAATTACAGAGCCTATCCGTTACAGTTTGGAGTTTGAATCGCTTTAATACGTTCACGAGAACTGAAGATAGTATAGTTGTACATTTTTGTAATTTTAAGCAACAATTTTTATTATTTCTCTGTGACCACTGCAATTCGTTCACGAATGTTTTCCTCATATTCATGAATTTTTTCAAATTTTTCCCATTGCCTCTTGTATAAGAAATAATGCACTAAACTTGACTCTTCTTAAATGTGCCCGAAATTCCTTACTTTTTTTTTACATTTGTCAGTCTGCAAAGCACAAAAACTTTTTTACTTTACCGTCTTTAAGCTCATTTACGTGGAACACTTTCAGCTTTCAAATTACTATTTACTCATTACTCTAGAATTTTCGTTGGATGAGTTGTTAAGCTTCAAAGACAGATGCCTATAATTTTTGCGCCAATAGTATAAGAGGCAACACAAAGGCGTACCACTCTGGAAAAACCCAGCTGATCCCTCGCCGGGGCCAGCAATGGCCACCCTCTGTTTAACATGAATCTGTTAAAGCTTTGTTTCTTCTTGACTATTGGCTCTTACAAGGGCCTACAATAGGGCCTACAATCAGTAAACATCACAGTTAATATAATTTAAAGACAACAGCGTGGAAAAACGATTTCTTTCTTTATATGAAGGGTAGCGGTCCAAAACGGTGTAAGGGACATTTTGTCAACTTTTCAGGAGAGCGAAAAAACATTCTGTAAAATCGAAATCACCATTTAAAGATAAAATAAAAGTCAACTCCCGAGCTGAAGTATTACTGATTTGAGGCCAAAAAAGTTTGATCAGAAAAAGTTAGCCAGTTTAGAGGAAATAGATGTGAAAGTTGACAATCTGAAACTGAAACTAACCTAAAATTGGAGCGGGCTCGGCTGCGGATTGAGATAAACAATTCCATGTTTAGTTTCTTAAAAAAATAAAAACATGCTCCCGAGATATTGAGTGTGTGAATATGGGTAAACAATGTTTGAAGTAAAAAAGTTAACCAGTTTGGAGAAAATCGACCGAGAATGCTGACCCTAGAATTTCACAGGTTTGAAAATCGGTTTGCGGTAGCGATTAAAAGTATAATTTTGATTTTTTTATAAAAATAAGAATATGCTTTCGAGATATAGGAATTCTGAATGAAAATAAAAAATTTTTTATCCAAAAAAGTTATTCAGTTCAGAGGAAATGAAATTTTTGTCCGTAAGTAAGTTTAAGTCAACACGATTCACGCTACATAACCAACGACGTTGCGCCTGCGCGCGCTGCAATCGTGTCATGCACAGAATGTGCGTTCCCCCGTTTTGTCACGCCAACTTTTTATTGCTATACTACAAAATGCGATTTCGAGCAAATCCTTTTAACAGGATGTGTATTTGATTTTTAAATAATTTTTGGGCCAATAACCCCATTTTCGTCAAAATGTCCCTTACACCCTTTTGGACCGCTACCCTTCATATATAAATGCACTCACAGTGCATTTGTTTACATAATTTTTTTATCAAGTCAACAAACAATTATTGAGCTAAAAATGTTCACATCCATATCTATCGTATAACATATGTCACATCCATATCTCGTTGAAAAAAATCAACCAAATTCAAGGCAGAAATATACTTTTAAAACGTCAAATCAATAATATTGAAAATTGGTTCATGTAATTTGTTTATGATATACAACTTTTTCTTATTAATGAAAAAAATCACAAGAAAATATGGTATACATGAAGCGATTATTATGTATACATGCGAATAAGTGACCCTTTTTGTAGTAAAGTTAGAATCATGTTACGTTAGTGTAGTCGATAGCGAGCGTGGTTTCGGAGTGCATCTTTTCTACGATATTATATAAGTTGGGAAATATTTAAAATTAACTATAAGTTTAATTATATGTAATAATCTTCAAATTTATTTATTCACTTTGTCCACACTGAAGCTCATATGTTTCCGCTCATATATTACATAGAAGGCGTTCAAGAAATACGTAATGCTTTTTACATTCTCATCAGAGAAGGTGTTAGATTTGTGTAAAATTGCCCCCCCCCCCCCAGTTGTTGTCAAATGTCCACGTTTTGAGACCCTCTGAACCCGAAAAACAGGTTTTTACGAATATGTCTGTGTGTATGTGTATCTATGTGTATATATTTCTCTGAGCACGATCAATTTTGAACAAATTAATCTATTAGATTGACCTTTGGTATATTCTTTTAGTGTCGGAAACTGAAGGTGAAGTTCGTTAGCCAGCTATTTTGGATAAAAATTCAAAAAGAGCATTTTCAAAATTTTTGAGACCATTTTTTCAATATTTAAAAATTCTATGTACGGCTATTCATAGTTATTAGCGTAACGTACGAGATGAAGGTTCTGTGACGTCATCAGGACCATCCGAAAACTTCCTGCAGTGGGACTCCGATACCGTGTCGAAAGTCGAACATCGAACCAAAGATATTATACACCTAGATGCGGCAAGTGGCGTCGGAGTGGGGGAACACTATATATAGCAACTACTTTCGTGCGGTGCGTAGCTACTGCCCTCTTCGTACTACCTTCCTTCACTCTTTCTCTGTAGGTACAATCATTGCTCTGCGGCTCTAAGGGTAATGATTTTAAATCTATTATCCTTGCAGCTTCTCCATGTTATCTCAAAACATCGGTAAAGTAGAAGCA
>CAKNYM010031281.1:0-37478 GCA_932195095.1 Andricus curvator
ATTCGATTGGCCTTTGGTATACTCTTTTAGTCTCCTAAACTAAAGGTCATGTTCGTTAGCCAGACATTTTCGATGAAAATTCAAAAAGTGAGAGCATTTTGAAAATTTTTTAGACCATTATTTTCAAAATTTGGAAATTATATGTAGGGCCGCTTATAGTAATTGAAAATTCAAATATTTTATTTTGATGACATTTTGCGATAAAATGAAAATTTGCTGAGTTACAGCATTTTCAAAATCCAAAAGAAAACTTCATATTTTCAGCCAAACAACGCACGATACGAAAAAAAGTCAGGACAGGAAAGCGCTTCTCGACCTGTCGAGTTCTAAAATCGAGGACTAACTGATTTGACGGTCCGCCGACCGTCGTTTCGCTGCCGCTCCACTCGTCCGAGAAGAGCAGTCCCAGCCTCTGATTGGCTGGGCCCGTGCGACAAGAGGGGTCTCGCGTGGTGGGAAAATCCCCCGTGTCCACTACCTTGCCGTCCGTGCGTCGTGGCTCGATTTCAGCCGTTTCTATTTTCTAAATTTAAATGTTTATAATGATACTAAAAATCTAATTTTTACCCTATTGAAAATTTAAAAACTAATAAATATTTATTGTGAGTAAGCGCTTCTACTTGTGTTAACAATATTTCAAAATGTGACGAATTAGATTTTTAAGTAAGTTAAACAGACTTTAAACGGATATATATATATATATATATATATATATACATATATGTAAATAATTATCTTGGTAAACCTATAAAAAAAATGTATTCTAATGATTAGTTAATGTTATTCGGCTAGACCGAAATCCCTATATTATTGATTTGTAACTTTAAGGAGTCTGAGTATGTGGCATATAAAAATTAATGAATTGAAATTTAATGGTTACCGAAAATAAAAGAAAATTAACTCTACTCAAATTCCTTAAAATAAGTTAACATCATTATTCTCGGTGTACATTAATAAACGGAAGGATTTTTCTAAATAGATTATAATTTGCAGGTTGAATAAAGATATCTCAACACTTGATTATTTATGTATCTTCCTTCCCTGATTTATATTTAAAAATAAGCGGGCCCTCTTATTCAAAAAGATAATCAAAATCGGAAGATCCATAATGTCGAAAGTGAGAGGAGAGTGAAGCGGGAGCGAGTGTGAGAGTGAGAGAGATAGAGAGAGAGAGGAAAGTTGAGAAGAGTAGAAACCGGTTTTGGGCCAGGCGGTCGAGTTGTTGGCTGTTGGAAAATCGAACTCGAGCCAAGCCGAGTTTGCCAAGTTGAGAGAGTAACAAGGTGAGGGGAGAGAGAGGCGAGGGGATTGTGACTTGAGGAAAATCGGAGAGGACGAGTAGAGTGCCGAGGCTGACGTGAGAGAGAGAGAGAGAGAGAGAGAGAGGGAGAGAGAGAGGGAGAGAGAGGGAGAGAGAGAGGAAGAGAGAGGGAGAGGGGGGGGAGAGGAGAGGGAGAGAGAGAGAGGGAGAGAGAGGGAGAGAGAGAGAGAGAGAGAGAGAAGAGAGAGAGAAGTGTAAAAACCGGTTTGGGCCTGGCAAACCGAGTTTGAAGGTGGAAAAGCGAATTCCTGTCAGGCCGAGTTGAGTAGGAATGTTGAGGGGAGCAAGTGAGGGGGAAGAGAAAGGTGTTGGTAGGAAAGAGAAGTCGGAAATAAACGTGGAATTTAGGAAATTGATGGAGAGCTGACGAGTAAGAAAAGGTCGTTTCTAAAGGCTGGAGAAATTCCAGCCTGCATATATTTTCTTGACTTATGGCCGATATCAAATCAACCAAAGTCGTTCAATTTTCCAACTAAAATGATGAATTTTCCAGCAAAAAGATTATCATTATTATTATACAAGATTATTGCTAAAAAAAGACGAGGTTTCAACAAAATTGTTGAATTTTAAAGCCAAAAGGATGAATTATCTATAAAACGGTGGAATTTCCAATCCAAAAATATGATTTTTTAACAAAAAAGTTAATTTTCTACTAAAAAGTTAAATTTTTGCATTATTCGATTATGGTTACTGGTACTCAGTTGACTAATAGTCAAATCTTAATAAGTTTATGAAATATTATATATAAAAAATCGAATAAAATAAAAAATAATTATATTATACAATTGTATTGTTTAATTCTAATTCATTTAATTCGTAATCAAGTACACAAACATAAAAATTTACGAATTATTGTTTACTTAATATAATAACCGTGAGGGAGGTGGTGGTGATTCTATAAAATTTAACTCTACATCTAAAAACCCTAAATCGCTAATTCTACACGCGAGAACTCTACACAATCATATTTATTAAACAAATTGATTATTTTCAATTGTAACTCAATATGGTTATGAATCCTGCGCGCTTTCTCATTTTCCCCTTCCTCATCTAACTGGTCTCTAACCCTTTTATTATCCTCCGACTGCTCCCCTTCGCTACTCGTGGTCGCTGGTTGTCGCCACTTATCAAAAAAGCCCTTCGCGTTCGTACTGTTCAAACTGTGCGCTCTTTGTAGCCTTTGCAGGTTCGTCGGTCTGCTTCGTTTGCTTATTACCGTCTCTCCCCCCCCCCCCGCCCTTACGGAGCTTTACGAATACCTCTGCCTCAACACTACTTTCATTGCTGCCAATGCTAGCTTTGATGTTCGCGCTCGCCTCATTCTCTTGCCTACATTCGCTGCTAATTTTCGACCCTCTCCCTGTATCCGTCTCCTGCTGCCCTCTCTCTGTCCTTCCTGGACTTCGTGTAACCGGCATTCTGCCGCGTATTCTTTCCTACGTCATGATTTCTTTTCCCTCGCTTTCAATCCCCCATGCAAATCGTCCAATCTAGATCTGAAGCCACCACTCTAAAAAATCACTCAAAATCTCTTACACTATAACTCACCACTCTTAAATAACTGTCTCTTCTCATTCATCCAACCCTTACGCTCACCTGCCCCTCACCCCGCGTTAAAACACACCACTTTTCACAACCGTTCCTAACCTCAAAATCATTCTCTTCCACTTTTGACAATTATATATCATTCACCACCCTTCTACCAACCCCTTCATTCTCACTTATTCCTTAGCCCTTAAACACTCTACTCACCGCCCTTTCTCCTCTCACACTCCCTCTTTCCCTTCACCAAAGCCAAAAATTTAGCACCACAAAAATTACCAACAATCGCGATCGGTACCGGAAACGGAAGCCATATTATATTATATTATATTGTATTGTATTGTATTGTACTGTACTGTACTGTACTGTACTGTACTCTGCTCTACTGTACTGTACTGTACTGTAATGTACTCTACTGTACTGTACTGTACTGTACAGTACAGTAGAGTAGAGTAGAGTACAGTACAGTACAGTAATATTATTTTATTATCAAAATATGTAAATAATATCAATATAGAAACATTATTATTATTAATTAATTGGTGTCGATTGATGAAATTGTTTAACTCGAGCATTAACAAAATTTTCTTCAAAAACATATTATTTTCATAGTTTTGATATTTCCGTATATGTCAATTATTTATCTTTTTGAAGGTCTTTCTCATTTTTTTCAACATTTTGATTAAAATTCTGTAGACGATAACTCATGTATGATATGCACCCTTGTTTTCAAAAAACAACTTTAAAACGTACTTGAGGTTGAGGTTTTTCTGCTGGTAAAAATACATTGGACAAACTTCGATAAGTCTTACATTTATGAGTTTCCAAACTAATGCCGTTTTTCCATTTATTTATACGTGAACAAATTCACTCGTCCATCCTGTAGATTTAAAAATTATTTTTTGAAAACAAGGGTCCAATAAAAATAAATGAACGCTCAACAAGCTGAAAGAAATTTAATCTGGTTACGGCGTTTCTCAAAAGAAAAACGTTTTCTGGCTCTCTAATATTACGAAAGGGAAATAGGATTCTTAATCCAAATTTAAACTTATTAGGGCGAATAAAATATCGTTGGAGTCGCCAAAAATCATAGATTTTGAATATAATATTTCTAAATTACTAATTGCATAATTAAGAAAATTTATATCTCGTATTTTATGTATCATCACGTACAAAGGACAGGTTCAATTTATTCCAATATTATCCTGGAAAAAGAAGAAGCAGCACCCATTAGTCGGATAGGTATTGTATTTTGACCGTTGGCGCAGTTCAGGAAGTGAAGGAAGAGGGCCCTCTGGCTAGCAGGTAAAACTCTGACCACTGGAGCAGTTCGTGTGTACCGAAGCGACTCCCTCGCTTCTCGAGGACCGTGAGGCCTGAGCGACAGGTCATAAAGTCAGGTTTTTCCTTCGGGACCATCCCTGGACGATTGCCACGTCTGCTTATTGAGTTGTGTAACCGTATTCAGCAGAAACCCTCGGTACAGGGCCCCCCTGTCCGCAACCCGGGGGCGCGCCCGGTCGCCTGGTCTGAGGCGCCGGTCATGTGTGTTTGGTCCGCGAGGCCTATTTTATTTCAGCCCTACCCTCTGTTTCCAGCGAGCATTCCCCTATCCGCCACCTGGGGACGCGCCAAGTAGGGGTATTATCTCCCCTCCACCGCAGACAACTGCGGTGGGATGATGATGATTTTATTTTATTTTATTTTTTTATTTTTTTTTTATTTACGAGGGCTGGTGAAAAATGTTCTTATAACACACCCAGAAGGATCCACACTTCTGGGTAGTGTGGGAATATTGTAAGCATCGCTACAACGATCTTTGTATATATGTGTGTATACACGAAGATCTTAAATTTAGATCGTTATAATGATGCTAACAACGACCCACTAAAAAACACCACCCTTTCTTTGCTCATATCTCCTGGAACTGCTTTCGCATTACTTCAGAAGACGGAGGCTGTCCATTGACTCGTGTATTTACTGTATTCTTCTTCTTTTTTCTGATAGTTCTGTATGTGGTGCCCCAATGCTGTTCGGACTTGAGCAAATTCTTCATCATATGTCGAGGAGTAAAGGGAGACTCCGTTTCTTGTTCGAAACTTTCTCTCTCGCTGTTCCATCTGTCACACTCAAAGATTGTGTGTCTTGCGTCATCAATTTTACCGCAGTACATACATTTGTCTGATTCGGCCCTTTTCCTTCCATGGAGGAACTTAGAGAAACACCCGTGTCCTGATAAAGCTTGCGTCATAAAATAATCTATTTCGCCGTGTTTCCTAGATATGCATTCGCTTATCGATGGAATCAGTTCATACGTCCATCGTGCATGCTCTGCCGTTTCCCACTGCTTCTGCCATTTCTCCATGAGGTTCTTCCTCGCGTTTTCTGGGTCTTTACATCTGTAGTTTTCCACTCTCTCTTCTATCATCTTTTGGTGGTGGTTGTTGGAATGGGTGGTGTTCCAGAAATGGCTGTTGCTCCCACTGCCGAAATCGTTATGTATGCGCTGCATACTCTTATGGTCATGAGCCTTTGTACTTTAGTCAGAATTCTTGCCTGCTTCTGCCTTTTTGCTGCTTCCGACCACACCGGTGCTGCGTATAGAAGTTGCGAATGAACTACACTCGACAATAACGCTCGTTTAGACGCTCGTGGACCTCCGATGTTGGGCATAATGCTCATCAGCGCTTTTGCAGTCTTCGTTTCTTTTTCTGCTGCTTCATTTATTTGTCTCGCGAAGTTCAATTTTTTATCAATATACGTCCCTAAGTATTTTATCGCAGGACTAGGTTCTATTTTAACATCCTGTATGGTGAACCAAATAGGACTCAGTTTCCTCCTTTGAGTGACCACCAAGGCTTCAGTCTTTTCAGGGGCTAGTTGGAGGCCCCTATTTTCTAGCTCGTTGAGGATCATCTGCATTACAGCGTTGGTCGTGTTCATGAGAATTTCTTTCGTTCTGGCAATCACTATCAGTAGCAGATCGTCTGCATATCCTACCAGCCTGATATTTTCTGGAAGCTTCATCCTCAAAATCGGATCGTAGAGTACATTCCACAGAGTCGGTCCAAGGATCGAGCCCTGTGGAACGCCGCTACTCGTCGAAATTGTTGTTGAATTCCCTTCTGCCTCTATTATTATTCTTCTCTGGGATAGGTATGAACCTATGAGACTGATCAGTCCCTCTTCTATACCCCTCCGTCTCAGCTCGAGCAGAATCTCTTGCCATGAAGCACTGTTGAAGGCATTTCTCACGTCTAGAGTAACTATAGCACACAACTTTTTGTTTCGACTTGCGTACTTTCCAGCCATTCTTGCGACTCTCATCACCTCACTGACTGTGTCTGTTGTTTGTCTGCCTTTTCTGAAACCATATTGGTTACTTGACAAACCTCCGGTTCGTTCCAACTCTTGATTGAGCCTTTCCAGAATGAGGTGCTCGTACAATTTGCCTTCTGCATCAAGAAGGCAGATTGGCCTATAAGAAGATGGACTCTTCTGAGGCTTGTCCCCCTTCTTGAGAAGCACGAGTTTGGCGATCTTCTACCTTGCAGGAAAAATGGCTTCCCTCAAGAGTGCATTGTAGACTGCCAGTAGATACTCTGGATTTGCAGTAATAACTACTTTCAGAATTTCGGCTGGAACTCCATCTGGTCCTGGTGCTTTCTTGTTCTTAAGCCGCTCACAGGCTGCTACTAGTTCCGCTTGAGTGCAAGGTTCAACAAGTCCATTTTCCCTCAAGTCAAAATTGACTGGTTCGTGCTTGGGAAAGAGATGGTCAACAACTTCTTCCAAAAAAGACATGGTTAGCTCTGGTTTGGGAGGAAAACCGGTCATTCTCTTCATTACGATTTTGTAACCGTTTCCCCACACATCTTCGTCCACCTCCTCGCAAACTGTCTTCCAACAGGACTTTTTTGCCTTCCTAATACTGGATCGCAGACTTTTTTTCGCCTTTAGGTAGATCAACCACTTTTCCATAATTGTTGTTTCAATCCCTTTTTTGACGCTTCTAGTATATATTCGTCTAGGTTTATTGCAGTCTACCCGCAATTTCGCTATCTCGTCGTTCCAGCAGTATGCACTATTTCTCCCAGGAATTATCATTCTTTTTGGCATGGTTTCGTTGCAGAGCTCCTTGAGAACATTTGCGTATCCGTCTACTGAAATTGTATCCTCATTTATGACGATTTCACTAGCTAGTTGGCTCAGTTTTTGCCTGTTCAACTTCGACACCACCCATCCGGTGTACTGTTTCTTTTTTGGAGTATTCTCTCTCTTTTCTTGCACTATTCTGAAGATGATGTATCTATGATCACTCATAGATTCATCATGGCTTACCCTCCATTGCTCGATTTTCCGACTCACATCTTCAGTAGCAAACGTTAGGTCCAGCACTGAGGAGTAACCACGCGCTAGATAGGTCGGTTTATCTCCTTGGTTTAAAACCACTAACTCGTTTTCCGCGACCCATTCAGCAACGGCTTGGCCTCTAGTATCCGTGTACTTCATACCCCATAGTGGCGACTTCGCATTGAAGTCCCCTGCCACAATAGCGCTTTCCTTATTTATACGGATTCTTTCTGCAATCTCCCCAAGAGTGCTTTCGAGATACTCAACTTTTTTGTTCTCTGAGGAGTAGCAACTGTAGATTGTTACACCCCCAGTTTCAATGTAAGAGAAACCCGAGCCACATCCGTAGTCCTCTATCACCATCTTACCATCTGAAACCTTTATGGCTGTGTCAATTTCATTGTCGTAGACAAAGTCTTTTCTGCCTGCAACGGCTATTTTATTCGGCTCACTAATCAGCAGCACCTTTGCTTCCTTCTCTTTGCCATACTGGACCGCCATATCCAGTGCAGCTCGACTCCTATTCGTATTAATTTGGAGGTAAATTATGTATCCTGCCATTTTTTGCTTTTGCTTGCCTGCCTTCAAATATTGTTCGGTTTTTTGGGCACTGTGTACTGCATGTTTTATGCCCTTCTTCTTGACAGTCCAGGCAGTGGGGCGTATTCTTACAACCCACGGCTTTGTGGCCCTCTTTTCCACATTTTCGGCAAAGATTTTCACGACTAGGGCCATCACAATCTGACTTTAGATGTCCGAGTTGCCAGCAGTTAGTACATTTAGCCTCTCCCACTCTTTCAGAGACACTGCAGACTATCCACCCAATTTTAATCTTTCCTCGTTCAATGAGTTTCTGTGCATCTAGGTCTTGCATGATAACAGTTATATTCTGTTTTCCTCCATATGCTGGTCTCAAATCTCTTACCTCAAAATTATTTCTGTCTATTCCTATATCCCTGTGGATCGCTTCTTTGACTTCGTCTTCTGACGCAACCCCATCCATTCCTCTTATATGGATGACCCTCCGATTTTTGAGAACCGTTACTTTGGCTGCTGGGTTCTTCTTTGCCACCTGTTTTTTTAGAACTTCCGGGTCACCACTTTTAACGGTTAGCAGGACGTCACCATTTCTCGTCTTCTTTATCTCTTGGATTTCTATTCCATGCTCTTCGGGATTCAGATTTTCCTTCACAATCTTTAGTTTCTCTGCATAGGAAATTCCTTCCATTTTGATGCGTATAGCTTCTTCTATGCGCGGCCTGCTTTTCCTCCAAAGCTTAGGATAGGTCAAGTCTTTTTCTTTCCTTCTGTTGTTTTGAGCGTCGGTTTCATTTGACTCTACAACCCTCTTTTCTACTGCACCGTATATGTTGACGTCAATATTTGTATCCATAAAGATAAATTCCAGGATCTTTCTGGTTGCTTTACCACTCGTTCCCTCCAGCTTTGGTATTGCAACTTTTGTCTTCTTGTGTTTAACAATAAGGTCTTTAGTTTTTTCAATTGCCCTGAATATATCTTCGGGACAAGCACCGTCTTTCGTTCCCGGGTCCGAAATAATAGGATAATAAATATCCCTGCTCTCTTGTGTTGTCTCCTCTTCATCGTCGGGAAAGCTCATCGTCTAGATCATTCGAGCAACATCTCCCTTCTCTTTGGCCTGTTTTTTCAAGCCAGCTTTTCCACCAGTTTTAGCAATGGCTCTCTCCACTGATCGTTGTTCAGATGAGATATTCTTACTACATGGCAGAACAATTACTGCCTCATTCGATGACTCCCAAACACTTCCTTCACATGCGTGTACGTTTGGGCATACTTCCTCGTCCCAGGGGACATCCACAGCTTTCTGGTAATCTTGGAAAGTGCCACTTCCCTTGAGTTTTCTCCTAATTTCTACTAGTTTAGCGGCCCTGAGGCACCCTTCACACGAAATGTGATTCTTAGTTCGCAGCTCCAGGGCTTCTTCATTTTGTCTAGCCTTAAGGGAATCTAGCTCCGCTTTCAGCTTATGGATCGCCTGCTCTCTTGCCTCCAGTCCAGCTTTACTCTTAGATACCCTTACTGCCTCCGAAAGCCAATCTCTCATAGATTTGCTGAGGATTTGTTGGCTAAGAGAGAAAAGTACACTGGTTATCTCCTTAGTCTCCCTTTTGGCGTTGTAGGTCTCTTTAATCACTTTGTCTAGTTCTTTAACATTCTTACGCATTTCCTGAACTAGGGTCATAAATTTCATCCCTTCCGGTGTGTTGTTGCTACTCTCACTCTCTGGTGAGTCGTCAATTCTTTTCCGCTTCAAGGGGGCCGGACATTCAAGAAGCTCCGGGGAACTCGGAATGTCCGGTAAGGACTGTGTTCGCGCACAAGGAGGTGTGCGTTGAATGCATGATGACTGAGCGAATGGATTTTTATGGCTGGTTTCGTCCACTATATCCATTTCTGTGCCTTCCTCTTTTTTTCCATGTGCCTTATCTGTTGCACTCGTGTTCTCTGTGTCTTTATCCATTTTGTTTGTGGTTAGAGTATCCATTAAATGTTTCACCAGCGCATCGTGCGTGGAGGGGCGGGCCGAAATAACTGAGAACGGGTATACCCTCGGACCTAAGTCCTACCCCAGTACTCTGGGGCCCAGCCTTCGTTTAACCGGTCCCGGAATACACGGACGGACCGGACTCGCCCGGAGCACTGCATGTTCCGATCCCTGCAGCCACCACGCACTCCCTGATCAAGGCCCGAAGGGGCTGGCTCCAGATGCCCGGCCACAGCTTACACCTCGGCAGAGCAAGCTCATAGCAGCCCCTAGACCATGACGGTGGAAAGACCGACATGGTTTCGGAGCTCTCCCAGTGGGCTGCGACCGTCACCAATCGTGTGTTTGGTCCGCGGGGCCTATTTTATTTCAGCCCTACCCTCTGTTTCCAGCGAGCATTCCCCTATCCGCCACCCGGGGTCGCGCCAAGTAGGGGTGACACCTCCCCTTCCCCGCAGACAACTGCGGAGGTCCTTGGGATGATGATGATGATGATTTTTTTTTTTTTTTTTACGAGGGAAGGTGGAAAATGTGCTAACACACACTGAGAAGGGTCCGCACTTCTCGGTAGTGTCGGGATATTGGTATCATCACTACAATGATCTTAATATATATAAATATACACAAAGATCTTAATTCGATCATTATAGTGATGCTACCAACTACCGACTAAAAACCACCACCCTTTCTCCTTGGCATGATTCCCCCCGGAACCGCTTTCGCATTACTTCAGGGGGTGCCGTTTCTTTGCCTGCTAGGGCTTCTTCTGTTCTTCTTCTTTCCTTTGTCCTCTTGTCCCAGCCAGGACAACTTGGACTTCTTCTTCTCCATCCTCTATGTTGCAGTAGCCGGCGGGCGGGGAGTTGCCAGATTCTGGCAGTCCACTGCCTTATGGCCCTCTTGTAGGCATCTCCTGCAGCATTTGCTGCGATCTTCTGCCGCACACTCTCGCGCATCATGCCCCAGAGTGTGGCACCTGTAACACCGGGTTTCGGCGCTATGCGCTTTAACCCGGCAGTTCACCCATCCTACCTTCAGTCGGGCGATCTTCTCCATTTTGGCAGCAGCGGCCGCATCCAGCTCGACGAAAGATAGGATGCAGCCTCTCCTGCTCATTCTGGTGAGGCTGACCCTAGATGGAGAGCCAAGCTGCTCTCCCAGGGCCGTCCTCACTGCTACCTCCACCTCAGCAGCCTCCGTGGTCTCAACCAAGTCGTAGACCACGACCTGCGCCTTCGGAACGAGGTGTCGAACACCCCCGCCTTGTCCGAGGGCCTCCGAGATCGCATCACCAAAGTGCTGCCGCTCCTCCGCCTTGGCTCCCATCTCAATGAGGACATCGCCCGTCCTCGTCTGCCTGATGGACTTGACATTGACGCCATGGTCCTCAGGCTTCACCTTCTTCTGGATGCCCCTCAGGACATCCGCATATCTCATCCCCGGGGCTGGCGTGATGGTCACGGCCTCCCGAAGGATTCTCCTCTTCTTCTTCTTGGGAGCTCCTTGTCCCTTATCGGGCACAATGTCCCTTTGAGGCACCACCTCCTGCTCAGCTTTCTTCTTCTCCTCCGTTCTCTCCTTCTTGCTCCTCCTTATCCTGCCAACCTTAGTCCAGGTGACACCTTCGTGTGTCCTGGTCTTTTTCAGGGCTGGCTTCTCAGCTCCAGATCCGCTGGGCGGGCTGAGGGTTATTTCCCTCTCCCGCTTGCGCGTGTCCGTAGCTTCCTCCGGCAGTTTCTGTGGCTCCGTCTGCGTGCTGACGGAAGCCGTTTTCTCCTTGAAGGTGGAGCTCAAGAGAGAATTCTCTCTGATCTTCTCGCCTATCTTCTCTCTGAGCACCCTATTAATGCTTTCCTCATAATAGCCAAATCGTCAGTTGAGGGCTCTCACCGTATATCCCGCTGAATTCATAGCACTTTTGATTCTCGTCCTTCTCTGATTTGCACATCTCCATTATTTTTTTTAGGCACAGCCGTACCTTTCTGTGCCAGAGGAGACTTTGGCAAATGCAGCACACGCCCGTTTAAATATTCAAAGAAAGTATGGTAGAAAAGCCTTAAGTTGTAAAAAGCCTAAATATAAGGTCTCCGATTACGTACGGATCAGTAGAGAGAAAGGCCCCTTTACGAAAGGGTATGAAGCTGGATGGACAGAAGAGATTTTTGTGATAAAACGAGTAATTAAAGGTCTTAGACAAAATCCATACGTTTACGAGTTACATGATCTGTCTGATGAGAATATAGACGGAGTTTTTTACGATAGAGAGCTATCATGTGTGAAGAAAGATACTGATATTAATGAGACAGAATTTATAATTGAACGAGTGATACGTAGTAGGGGGAAGGCTTCTAAAAAACAATTACTTGTCAAGTGGATGGGATATTCTGATAAATTTAATTCCTGGATACCTGCCACTGATATAAAAAATTTACAATGAATAACGATCAATTTCACCTCATTTTACCGAGCAATAGTAGTATGAAGTATTTCCGCACAATACTACGAGTCGTTTCACTACACAACTGCCTCACGAAATACGTTTACAGGGTCGTTGGGTTGTTGGACTTACAGAAATTCAATTTCCAAGAACATTTCTTCATGTAAGACATGAGTCACCTGATCGAATGGAAAATTGCATAGCTTTAATGACAAATGTGTCGAGTAGTATGAATGAAGAAAAAAATGATGAAAATTACGAGAGAAAAATGAATGAAGCGAAAATTGACGGTGAGGATTTTCTTGTTAAATACTCGCTTCCTTACGTTCTTAAAGAGGGCGCTGAGTTGTCTGAGCTTAATGACAATGCTATTAGAGATAAATACAGCGCAGGTATGCTAACTGGTAAATGTTTAACTCCTATTGTCTCCGAGTTTCGACCTGGTGTGTACCCTCAGGTAAACGAACTTGTCCGAGCGATAAACCAAACACCGATTGCTCGAGAACACGTAGGATTAATTTTCCAAAAAGACAAAGATTGTTATGACAATGTTGAAAAAATTTGTCAAGACGATTGTAAGATAAAGGGGCGACATTTTCTTGCAATCAGTGAAACAGTATCTCGTATACTTGGTTTTGCACCACAGCAATTAATATCAGATAATCCTCATTATGCTAATCATCCTCCAAGTCTGGCACGTGGTTTACCCGAGAAAATGTTTGTTTATTGCGATATTTGTGAACCTCACATTACGGGTGATGCAAAAACACCGCTTTTACGTATTATACCTGTCGATACCCGAAACTACATTTTTGCATCTACACAAGTTACACAGTTTTCATCTCCAAATTACATTTTACTTCTTCATACCGAATTTCGCACGATAGAAATAGATATAAGAGATCATGTTGGACTGCCTATACATTCGAGTTTGGCAGTCTGACAGTGACACTTCTATTTAAAAAAATTGATTAAAGAAGAAGAAAAACCACATTAAATGCTCAAGTAATAATGAGTTATTACGTAGATTACTACACAACACAAGTAGGTGGAGGTGGACTATCAACAGTTTATGTCGGATCGTCCTATCAGAGAGGTCATGGCATCGACAGTTTTCTAGGTGGTCTTTTTCGACGTGTGCTGCCGATACTAGCGAAAGGTGCGCGTACAGTTGGTAAGGAGGCACTTCGAACAGGCGTTAACGTTTTAAATGATGTCGATAGCAAAGTACCACTCAAACAGGCATTTAACGAGCGTTTCAAGGAGTCTGGTCAAAAATTGAAAAGAAAAATTTGGTGTGAAAAATTTCAGACCTCAGTTACCCGGAGTTCGCGGTATAGAGAGTATCAAGCTGGTTAGAAAAGGGATTAAACGGAAAAAAGTTAAGAGGCTTGGTACAACGCATAAATCAAAGAAGAAGAAAAGGAAAGGAGTAAAAAATAAAAAATCTAAAAAGAGAATCAATAGTGGTAAAAAAAGGAAAAATAAGAAAACACAGAAGAAACAAAAGCGTAAAACTAGTGTGGGAAAAAAACGATCAATTTCGGACATTTTTAACAGTTAATAACTAGATTGTTATATAATGTCCTTTTTACACTCACATTCTAGCGAGTGTTTGAAAACTGAACTAGATCTTTTCTCTCTTCCACCTACTCAAACATCTATTGAGAGCTCGCAATGGGTCTATTACAAGCCTGTTTCATCGCTGACCGACGATTCGCCGATAGAGTTTGTCATTCCAGGCCACGGCGAGGAATACATAGATCTCGCCCATGCAATGCTCAGTATACGCGTCAAACTGGAAGGACCGGCGGAAACTGCTGCAAATACAGCCAGTCTGAAAAGTGTAACTGTGATAAACAATTTACTTCATTCGATGTTCAATCAGGTGGACGTGTATTTCAATCAAAAACTCATTCCTCCTCCAAACAACGCATACGCGTACAGAGCTTACCTGGAAACATTGCTCAACTATGGACCAGCTGCAAAAAAGAGCCATCTGACTTCCGCTCTCTGGTGTGTAGATACTGCAGGAAAAATGGAAGATTTGTCCACCGAACATACAGGCATCGATACCCGTCGAGATTATTTTGGTGCAGGCAAAAAAATAGATCTAATCGGTCATCTGCATTGCGACGTTTTCAATCAGAACAAATTTCTTCTCAACGGAGTCGAGATGCGTCTTCGCCTTGTACGTACAAAAGATACTTTTTGCCAAATGGATCCTGTCAAGATATGCAGTTTAAACATTTTGGAAGCGTCCCTCCTTGTTTGTCGTTCAAAAATAAGTCCCGGAATTTTGCTAGCACACGCAAAAGCTCTAGCACAAGGAACAGCAAAATACCCGATAACAAGAGTCGAGGTCAAAGCTCTTACTTTACACGGCGGCATTCACGGTGAAACTCTTGATAATGTTATTCTCGGACAGTTGCCTAAAAGAATAATTATCGGTTTCGTAGAGAACAGAGCTTTCAACGGGAATAGATCGCTTAATCCATTTAACTTTCAAAATTACAAGATCAATTTCTTATCTCTTTACGTTGATGGTAGACAAATACCTTCGAAACCTCTGCAACCAGATTTTTCAAAAAAAAATCTTTACGTTGATGCTTATCACACTTTTTTCTCTGGCAGTGGTATTCACTTTCTTAATGAGGGTAATGATATCGATAGAGGTGATTACTCGAAAGGTTTCTGTCTTTTTGCTTTTGATCTTACTCCTGATTTTTCTGCAAATTGCTATTCTCACTGGAATCTTGTAAAGCATGGAAGTCTTCGAATAGAGGTGCGTTTCGAAGAACCACTAGCAAACACTGTAAATTGTATCGTATACGCAGAATATGATAACGTTTTGGAAATTGACGCGTCTAGACAAGTTATTGTTGATTTTAGAGGATCATAAATCATTTTTGCCACCGTCTTCATTTCTCGAAATTTCACACATCTGACATCCTAATGTACAGCTGTGTTTACTTAGGACAGGTTTGGACAGGAAATGAGTCTATTCTACACATTTGACCTTATCTCACAGAAATTCAGCTGTGTAAACATTGGAAAAAGGGTGAGAAAAAATCTTCGACATATGTCATCATATATACATCTTTTTTGAAGCCCACAGACCATCTTTCATTTCGTCCAAAGTTGTCCTACAAGTCGGTTGTTTCCTTACGTGGTTTCTCGTTTGTGCGTGGCACACTACTCTTTGTCACCGCCATCTTCTTCTTCAAACCCATCACCAACAAAACTTCTTTTTATGTGAAAATATTATGGACTTCGTGATTGATATTCAAGGTTCTCGTATACCATTAAGCCATTTCCCTTTCGGGGTAGGCGTGACACTACCCGATTCGGGTAGTGTTTCTAGGTTGATAACTTGTAGTAAATAACTACAAGTGTGGGCTCACCACACCCACGATGTGCCAACAGCACTCAGTTTTCTCGAATGGTCACCCATCCAAGTGCTAACCGCGCCCAACGCTGCTTAACTTCAGTGATCTGACGAGAACTGGTTTTTTCAGCGTGGTATGGCTGTTGGTGATCTTGAAAATAACTTTATTGCAAAAGAAGCGGCCGTCATTGCAGTACATCATAACTATATTGGACATTGGATAGCTGCACCACCTTATCCCTTCTCGGATCTCTGTAGCGCTGCGAAAGAAAAAACTAACTGGCTCACCTGTTATTTTCACGGCATCGAGTGGTTTGAGGGAGACACTCCTACGAAGTATCTACATTCAAATCTTCGTGATGTCGCAAAATCAGCTGGTCAGATATATACCCGAGGCCGGGAAAAAGCTACACTTTTGCAAGATATCATGAGTCGACAGATTATCAACCTAGAAGAATTAACCTGTCCTACTTTTAAAAAACTAGAAATCAATAAGCACTACTGTTTTCATCACGGCGTGAAAAAAGGAACATTTTTTACATGTGCTGTCAATAACGCAAACAAGCTGAAAATCTGGCTTCAAAGTCAAAAACGAGAAAAAATATCGCTTCGTGGCGTCACTAGTTGCAGTCAGAGTACACTGGAAACAAATGACTGCTCTAAAATTGACACTCTTGGGACGGCGGTGACATCGAGGACGGTCGCCGATAACATACAGATTTCTGGTGGAAAAATCAATCAGATCAAGGCTGAGGTTTCTAATCCTGTACCAGAACTGCCTCCACTTGGAAATCCTGGAAACAGAGATGGACAGTCTTCAGATACTTCAATCACTTCAAGTAATACCCGGACATACGTCTGGTGTATTCCCTGCGGATCGGATACCGAAGGTGTGGATGAGACCGGCTGCTTTAATTTTCAACACGGATCCACACAATAAAAAAGGATCGCATTGGGTAGCTGTTCATATTGACCGAAATGGCCGAGGAACGTACTTTGACAGCTATGGCCTACCGCCTCTTATTTCTCAACATCTTTATCGTCTGCGAGAAAACTGTACCCTATGCCGATGGAACACAGCAGAGTTACAAAGTTCCTCTTCGGATGTGTGTGGCCAGTTTTGTATTATGTCCTTGTATCATATGTGCAGTGGTTTTTCTTTGCGCGATTTTACCAAACTTTTTAGCGAAAATCTCGTAAAAAATGATCGCCTTGCATCGAATTTTTATAAAATGATTTTAAAAAAATATAAGATTAAGTCGAGTGTTTTGCACAAACCCGAAGACAGTTTTCAAGGTGGTGATTATAATAAGAGGTCTATTAATACACATCTTGAATCCTGTGTTCAATCTTGTTCTTCACAACTTGCTACTTTATATCTAGCATAGTGTACTCACATTTAATACTGCGCGCTACGTGTTACTTTTAAGTGTTTATCACAATGTATTTTTGCGATATGTGTTTTATTAATATCTATAATTCTTTAAGTATCTCTCTGTCTCTTTTCATGCTGCGTCACTTATACGGTTTTAATTTTAA
This sequence comes from Andricus curvator, assembly GCA_932195095.1. NCBI lineage: Eukaryota > Metazoa > Arthropoda > Insecta > Hymenoptera > Cynipidae > Andricus > Andricus curvator. The sequence goes on from CAKNYM010031281.1 coordinate 17,108, forward strand.
GTTTGATTGAAAATTCTCGTTTGGAAGAGTAGAAAATTTATGATTTATTCAATGAAATGAAATGATGTCCCAGGCTACGATGTGTAATGAGTCATAATAATAATCATAATCATCATATTTTTTAATTTTAAGTGCAGGTATCTTTTAATTTTAAGCTAATTTTAAATTTTTTAAGCTCATAAACCGGTTTTTTTCTACTTTTAATGAGATGTAATTTTTTTAATTTGCTGAATAAATCTATTTTGATAGGTTTAAATGTAATCCTAATCTCTTTTTATTTATCATACAATTCCTTTAGAAAATAAGTTTTATTATTCATATTCAAACATTAAAAGAAACTCATTGATATTTAATTCTCAGTTAAAATCATTAAAAGTATAATCCTAGATTTGAATTACTAGACATGACATCAGAGATCTAGCTTTTCCCAGGAATTTTTATCTCCAGACATGGGTGCAAACAAAAGCTAGACACACATGCACGTGCTCGCATCAGCGACGTAGTGGTGGGAGTTGCCGCCAGTCTAGACAGACGGCCGAGGAGTGGGGGGTAGGCGGCCGTCGCCCCATAGTTGTACCTTACTACTCCGGTTTTCTGTCTTCCTCGCTCCTTAAGAAGTGTGAATGTAAAAGAATTATAATAAGCGAGACAAAAATATATGGAAAACAAATGACAGTTTTCTGTATATTTGTGTCTCGCTTCCTCTAATACCTTTACATTCACACTTGTTAAGGAGTGAGAAAGACAGATAACCTGCGTTCCGCCGCCCCTACCTAATTTTTCTCGCAAAGCACTGACAGAAACAAAAAAAAGTTAACAAAGGTTTGACTATCTAAAAAAAAAAAAGTTCTATGAAAAATGCCTCTCACTCTTTTGCGATATCTTGCATCATTTACGAAAAAAATTCAAAAATGATGTTTTTAGGGAAAAAATGCTCCCAGCCCCAAATTTTTAGGGGCACAGGGGGCAGTGCCCCTCCCTAAAATCCTTCTACAGGGTGACGAGACGTCCTGATTTATCAGGACATATCCTGATTAATTTTTTTTTTTTTTTGGTTTATGATTCATCATTTTAATTCAGAAACACTTTTCTTTTGTTAAAAATATAACTATTTTAATGAGAATTCCTTTTTAATCGAAAATCGTTTTCAGTTAGAAATTCGCGTATTATCTTAAAAATTCGTCTTATTGGTAGAAAATGAATATTTTTGGTTGAAAATTATTTTTTTTTTTAGTTAAAGATTCCTCATTTTTTAGTTGAAAACTCATTTTTTTGGTTATAAATTTCTTGTTGTAAATTCATGTATTTTGTAGAAAATTCTTGTATTTTGTTGAAGATCCATCTTTTTGGTCAAAGATTTAACTATTTGGTCCGAAATGGATTTTTTTATTTGAAGATTCATAATTATAGTTGAAAATTCATTTATTTGGTTAAAAATTGATCGTTTGTGTTGTTTTTATTGTTATTATTTATTATTTTAATTCAAAAACCTTTTTTTTTGTTATTTGAAAATTTAAATATTTTGTTGAATATTCGTTTCTTATAGTTAAAGATTACTTTTTTAAACTGTTAATATAACTGTTGCGTTTTGGGTTGAAAATCAATATTTTTTAGTTGAAAATTTATGTATTTTGTTAAAAATTCGTCTTATTGGTGGAGAATTAATCTTTTTGGTTGAAAATTCATTTTTTTGTTTTTTAAAGATTGAAATTTAAGAATTTTAAATTAGATTAAAATCAAATTCAAAATCCCATTTAACGTCCAATAATCAAGTTAATGTATAGAATCCCTGAAAACAAAACAAGAATTCAACGATTAAATTTGGACAAACACAACAAAATGCTCCTATTGCAATTCCTAAAAACAAAAAAAAAATTTTGTTTCTTTGCACAAAAATAAAAAAGAGGAAAGAAAAATGAGAAGGCAACCAACGACATCCCCTTCCTTCTCTTTTTTTTATTTCTTTCGTCTTTTTTTATTTTTATTATTATCAAATCACAATATGAAAGCATGCAAAATATTTACCAACGTTTCGGTGCTCACACAGCACCCTTATCAAGGCAAGAAAAATTAGAGCAGGTAGGAACAGCGACGAAATAACGACGCTATCACTTCGATACCTGACAATTGAATGTGGGTCAATAGACAAATCCGTTATAAACAAACAAGAAATGAGAGAAAGTCAAGACCCATGAAAACGTATTGCTAAATGTAATTAATCATACTAGAATAACTTTTGTTTAATTTATCCAAATCAGTTTTTAAATTAATAGGCAACTTATTTTGTTTTTTAATATAAAGCATTTCCATGAATTCTCTCTTTCTCTCATTACTTTCACTGTGTAAAATTTCAACATTATCCCAGTCAAACTCATGGTCAACATCAACAAACCCTCTCGTATGTCTAGCAAGAACGCTCTTATAACAACGTCCTAAACGAACATCACTTTTGTGTTCCTCCACCCTAGTATTAAGAAGTCTGCCAGTCTGTCCCACATAAGTCATCTTACAGATCTTGCAAGTGATCTTGTAAACAACACATCCTTTTTCAAATTTATCTAAAGGATCTTTACCAAAAGTTATTATTGAATCCATTTTAAATGGTATACGGAAAATAGTATGAATATTAAATTTTTTTAACATAAATTCAATAGTTTTCGAAATTTGACCAAAAAAAGGAAGAACAAAAGTATTGAAAGAACTATATTCTCTCAATTCTTTCTGATTATCTGCAGATAAAATGTTACTTTGTTTGTTTTTGATTTGTTGAATTCTAATTGTGATATGTTGCTCAATCAATTTTTGTGGGTAATGATTAAGAAAAAGGATATTCCTAACTATATTCAAATTCTCTTTGTGAAATGAAATGTGGGACAAACCTAGAGCTCTGTCAACTAAGTTTTTGATTACTGCAATTTTGTTTTGAAAAGGATGAGCCGAAAAGAAATTTAAAATACTACCTGAATATGTACTTTTCCTATACCAATTAGTAATAATATTACCATCCTGACCTTTAATTACTTCTACGTCCAAAAAACTGATTCTATTATTGTTCTCTATTTCATGGGTGAACTGAAGTTTTGAATGAAAACTATTGAAAGCATCAAAAACTGCCTGTAACTTTACTAGAGGAACACATAATAAGGTATCATCAACATACCGAAAGTAAAAGGGCAAAACAAAATCCAGCTTCTTAAAAGCAAAGACCTCCAAATCTTCCATAACTATTTCTGCTAAAATGTTAAAGATTCCTCATTTTAGTTGAAAACTCATTTTTTTGGGTACAAATTTAAATATTTTGTTGTAAATTCATGTATTTTGTAGAAAATTCGTTTATTCTGTTGCAAATCCGTATTTTTTAGTAGAAAATTAATCTTCATGTTTGAAAATCCATCTTTTTGGTCAAAGATTTAACTTTTTGGTCCGACATGGATTTTTTTTATTGAAGATTTATAATTATAGGTGAAAATTCATTTCTTGAATTAAAAATTCAACTATTTTGTTGTTTTTATTCTTATTATTCATTATTTTAATTCAAAAACCTTTTTTTTGTTAGTTGAAAATTTAACTATCCTGTCTTTGAAAGTCCATCTTCGTACGTTACCGTTACCGTTACCATTATTTAGTTTTGTGCACCAGGCCGTTGAAGACGTCATCTACGATAAATTTTTAACAATTTAAATTGTGCCAACATCCAAAATAACTAACAGTGGTGACTCGACAACCCGGGTGCACCGGGTCGCGCACCAGGTAGTTTAGCACGTATTCTGCGAGAACTTTTTCAAAATTCAAGTTGTGCCAACATCCAAAATAACTAATAGTGGTGACTCGACGACCCGGGTGCACCGGGCCGCGCACCAGGTAATTTAGCACGTATTCTACGAGAACTTTTTCAAAATTCAAATTGTGCCAACATCCAAAATAACTAATAGTGGTGACTTGACGACCCGGGTGCACCGGGCCGCGCACCAGGTAGTTTAGCACGTATTCTACGAGAACTTTTTCAACATTCAAGTTGTGCCAACATCTAAAATAACTAATAGTGGTGACTCGACGACCCGGGTGCACCGGGCCGCGCACCAGGTAGTTTAGCACGTATTCTACAAGAACTTTTTCAAAATTCAAGTTGTGCCAACATCCAAAATAACTAATAGTGGTGACTCGACGACCCGGATGCACCGGGCCGCGCACCAGGTAGTTTAGCACGTATTCTACGAGAACTTTTTCAAAATTCAAGTTGCGCCAACATCCAAAATAACTAATAGTGGTGACTCGACGATCCGGGTGCACCGGGCCGTGCACCAGGTAGTTTAGCGCGTATTCTACGAGAACTTTTTTCAAAATTTAAGTTTAAAACAAATTTTAAATATTACGCAATTGAAAATATGATTTCATTCATTTCAATACTTAGTTTTCATTTCAATCCTGTTCTATCCAGTTTTAGGCTTAGACTCGTAGATTCGAAAGGCGATATCTTTCAGATTACTTTTTTCTATGATGCTAAGAAAAGTCTTTCTGATGACTATTTTCTATGTTGCTTATGTAAATTCACAAGAACGATTAATCATTTCAACAGTTTCCATAAACGAATAAGCTCAATTTGTTTACGGAATGAACTAAGAATGTCTTTCCGATGACTCTTTTCTATGTTGCTTTGTAAATTTACAAGAATTAATGATAATTCAAACAATTTTCATACAGAAATTAAATGTTTGCCTATTTTTTTAACAAATAGGTAGAGTTTGGCTATTTATTAACAAATATGCGAATTTTTTTTACAGAATTAGCTAAGAATAACTTTCCAATGACTTTTTTGTAGGATGATTTGCAAATTTTCAAGATTTATTAATTATTTAAACAATCTTCATCAACAAATTAAGAACCAGGTAATTTTTCAACGAATAGGATCAATTAGTTTAGGGAATCAAGAAAGAATGTATTCCCAATAAATCTTTTCTACGATATTTTGCAAATATACAATAATTAATCATTATTTTAATAATTTTCCTGAACATATTCAGAGTTTGTCCATTTTTGAAGGAATAGGCAGAATTTGTTTACGGAGTCTCTTTTCTATGTTTTTCTGTAAATTTACAAGAAATAATAATAATTTGAATAATTTTCATACAGAAATTTAAAGTTTGCCTATTTTTTAACAAATATGCTAAATTTTCTTACAGAATTGGTTAAGAATATCTTTCCAATGACTTTTTTGTATGATGATTTGCAAATTTTCAATAATTATCAATTATTTAAACAATTTTCATGAACAAATTAAGAACCCGATGATTTTTCAACGAATAGGATCAATTAGTTTAGGGAATCAAGAAAGAATGTATTCCCAATGAATCTTTTCTACGATACTTTGCAAATATATAATAATTAATCATTATTTTAATAATTTTCCTGAACATATTCAGAGTTTGTCTATTTTTCAAGCAATAGGCAGAATTTGTTTACGGAGTCTCTTTTCTATGTTGTTTTGTAAATTTACAAGAATTAATAATAATTTGAATAATTTTCATACAGAAATTTAAAGTTTGCCTATTTTTTAACAAATAGGTAGAGTTTGGCTATTTTTTAACAAATTTGCTAAATTTTTTTACAGAATTAGGTAAGAATATCTTTCCAATGACTTTTTAGTATGATGATTTGCAAATTTTCAATAATTATTAATAATTTAAACAATTTTCATAAAAAAATTAAGAACCCGGTCATTTTTCAACGAATAGGATCAATTAGTTTAGGGAATCAAGAAAGAATGTATTCCCAATAAATCTTTTCTACGATACTTTGCAAATATACAATAATTATTAATTATTTTAACAATTTTTCTAAACATATTCAGAGTTTGTCTATTTTTCAAGGAATAGGCCAAATTTGTTTACGGAGTCTCTTTTCTATGTTGCTTTGTAAATTTACAAGAATTAATAATAATTTAAACAATTTTCATACAGAAATTTAAAGTTTGCCTATTTTTTAACAAATAGGTAGAGTTTGGCTATTTTTTTAACAAATATGCTAAATTTTCTTACAGAATTAGTTAATAATATCTTTCTAATTACTTTTTTGTATGATGGTTTGCAAATTTATAAGAATTATTCATTATTTAAACAATGTTCATAAACAAATTAAGAACATGGTCATTTTTCAACGTATATGATCAATTAGTTTAGGGAAGCAAGAAAGAATGTATTCCCAATAAATCTTTTCTACGATACTTTGTAAATATACAATAATTAATCATTATTTTAACAATTTTCATAAACATATTCAGAGTATGTCTATTTTTCAAGGAATGCTGTTTTGTAAATTTACAAGAATTATTATTTGTTATAACATTATTTTTAACGAATTGGCTCAATTTTCTTACAGAACCAAAAAGAATGTATTAAAAATAAGTCTTTCCTATGTTACTTTGCAAATTTACAATAATTGTTATTTATTTCAACAATTTTCATAAACATAGGGTAGGGTGGGGCGAGATGAGCATAGGGGGTAAGATGAGCCACTCAATTTTCTCGCAGGCCATGATTTCTTTTGTAACTGTTCTTTGTACTAATATCAGAAAGAACGTTATCAAACTTCTTTTTAAAAAATTTTGGCCTAATGTTGAATACATTTTGAAAAAACTAAAGTAAAAATTTCTAGACTTGTATTCTGCTATTTTGCATTTGTTTAGAAAGTCCAAGAATCACACAAAATCACATATTAGATGTCTTTCCAGTGGTTATTTAGATAGCTTATTTATTAAACCTTAAGTTTTCAACAGATTTTTATATAATTGTAAAACAGAAATAGGTGAAATTTTGATTTTACTTGCAAGTGTCATATGGGGCGGAATGAGCCACTGTTCTGGGGCGGAATGAGCCACCTCTTCCTGTGCATTAACCTAACCTCTTGTGTAGCAGTCAGTAGGTTAAGATGCAATGTTTCATTGTATCAGATTGTGCAGTGTGTTAATTATGGTGCAAACGTATAAACAACTAATCTTGTCGAAAAAAATGCGCAGAAAAAGTTTGACAGCTGCACTGTTATAGGTCTGTATTAGAAAATAATATGTGTTGCTGGCAACCAGAAGAGAGCACTGTTTTTCTGGTATATTTCTTAAGTAACTTTGTTTGAAAACTCGTAAAATGCTATAAAATTGAAAAAATATGGTTGAGGTTGAAAAATACGGCAAAAATATTTTAAAAACGGCTTAAAACCTCAGTATATATGAAATTCAGTGTCATGTAGTAAACCAGTCTAGTATTTGGGAGTTTTCTTACTGTAGAATTTAACTTTTACTGAGACAATGTACACGGGTAAGTCGAAAAATGGTTATATTAATTTCTGTAATACAATTATTAAAAGATATGCAGATATAAATCGTTTTTCTATTCACTGTTTGTAGAGTTAGTTACGGTAGAGGTTAGGATTAAGGATTGCATCATTTTAACGTTAAATACTTTAAATGTTTCGTAAAATTTTTGAAAAATATGTGTAACATATGTTTTTGTTTCATAATACTCTAACTTAACAGTACTCTTACTCATAAATAATATATAATAAGTCATTTAATTAAATGGCTCATCCCGCCCCACTGCCTGGCTCATCCCGCCCCAGGCATGGGGCGATATGAGCCAAGCGCACTACTTTTTCATTTTCGTTTCTAATTCCGCATATACTTTTTCATTTACTTCTATCTTGGCAAAAATATAATTAAAAATGTTTGTAGAATATATATAACGACTTACTTTTAAGCAATAAATTAACAGATTTGAAATACTGACGTGAAAAAGACAACTATGCTCATCTCGCCCCACCCTACCCTATTCAGAGTTTGGCTGTTTTTCAACGAATAGGCTCAATTTGTTTACGAATTCAACTAAGAATATCTTTCCGATGACTGTTATCTATGTTGCTTTGTAAATTTACAATAATTTTCAATTATTTAAACAACTTCAACTAAAAACTGAGAGTTTTGCTATTTTTTAACGAATAGGCTTCATTTTTTATAGAATTAAGTAAGAATATCTTTCCAGTGACTTTTTGCTATAATGCTCTGCAAATTTCAAAGAATAAATCATTATTTAAACAATTTTGATGAACAAATCAAGAGTTTGGCTATTTTTTAAAGAATAGGCTCAATTTGTTTACGGAATCAATAAAGAATGTTTTTCAAATAACTCTTTCCTATGTACGATACTTTGGAAATTTACAATAATTATTAATTATTTAAACAATTTCCATAAACACATTCAGAACAATTTGTTTGCGGAGTCAACTAAGATTGTCTTTCAGATGACTCTTTATTATGTTTTGTAAATTTACAAGAATTATTAATTATTTAAACAATTTAGATTAAAAAATTTAGAGTTTAGCTATTTTTCAACGAATAGGCTCAATTTTTTACAGAATTAGATAAGAATATCTTTCGGGTGACATTTTTCTATAATGCTCTACAAATTTCAAAGAATTAATTATTATTTAAACAATTTTGATAAACAAATTAAGAGTTTGACCATTTTTCAACGAGTAGGCTCAATTTGTTTACATACTCAATAAAAAACATTTTCAAATAACTCTTTCCTATGTATGATACTTTGAAAATTCACAGTAATTATTAATTATTTAAACATGCTTATCAACATATCCAGAATTTAGCTATTCTTCGAGGAATAGGCACAATTTGTTCACGGAGTCAAAAAGTATGTCTTTCCGAAGACTTTTTTTCTAGGTTGCTTTTTAAATTCATATTTTGGCTATTTTCAACGAATAGGCTAAATTTTTTGATAGAATTAACCAAGAATATCTTTCCGATTACTTTTTTCTATGATGACATGGAAAGTCTTTCTGATGACTCTTTTCGATGTTGCTTTGTAAATTTTCAAGAATTAATAATGTTTTAAACCATTTTCATTGAAATTTTATAATTTGGCTATGTTTTAACGAATAGGCTACATTTTTTACAGAATTAACTAGGAATATCATTCCAAAGACTTTTTTTATATGATGCTTTGCAAATTTCTAAGAATTATTAATTATTTAAACATTTTTCATAAAGAAATCAAGAATTTGGGCATTTTTCAACGAATAGGATCAATTAGTTTAATGCATCAAGGTTTCTTTGGCAATTAAAAAAAAAAATTCACAGTTTGGTTATTTATCAACGAACAGGCTTAATTTCTTTTAACGGAATAAACTGAGAATGCTTTTCCGGTGATTGTTTGATATGAAATTATTTAAACAATTTTTATGAACAAATTCAGAGTTTTTCTATTTTTCAACAAATAGACTCAATTACAAAAAAAATAAGTAAGAATATCTTTGCGATGACTCTTTTCTATGGTGCTTTGAAAATTTCCGAGAGTTCATAGTTTGTCTATTTTTCAATAAATATGCTCAATTTGTTAAAAAAAATTAACTGAGAATATCTTTGCGATGACTCTTTTATATGTTGCTTTGCAAATTCAAATTTTAAACAATTTTTGTAAGGAAATTCACAGTTTTCTATTTTTCAAAGAATATGCTTAATTTGTTCACGGAATCAACTAAGAATGTCTTTTAGATGACTTTTTATGATTTTTTGCAAATTCCCAAGAGTTATTTATTTAAAACTAAGATTCTTTTAATAATAAATTTTGTTTTTCAACGAATAGGCTCAATTTTTTACAAAATTAACTGAGAATGTCTGTGCGTTGACTCTTTTCTATAGTGCTTCACAAATTCCAAAGAATTATGATTTATTTATTTAAACAATTTTTGTGAGGAAATTCATAGTTTGGTTATTTTTCAACGAAAAGTCTTAATTTTTTTTAACGAAATCAACTAAGAATGTCTTTTCGATGAGTTTTTTTCATAATGTTTCGCAAATTCCCAAGAATTATTAATTATTTAAAACTAAGATTTTTTTATAATGAATTTTGTTTTTCAATGAATAGGCTAAATTCTTTTACAGATTTAACTGAGAATATGTTTGCGATGACTCTTTTCTATAGTACTTTACAAATTCCAAAGAATTATGATTTATTTATTTAAACAATTTTTGTGAGAAAATTCAGAGTTTGGTTATTTTTCAACGAAAAGGCTTAATTTTTTTTTAACGAAATCAACTAAGAAAGCTTTGCAGGTGACTGTTTGATATTATACTTTGCAAATGTACAAGAATCATTAATTATTCAAACAATTTTCATAAACAAATACAGAATTTGGCTATTTTTCAACGAATAGGCTCAATTTTTGTTTACATAATTATCTAAAGATATATCTTTAGTTTGACCATTTTTCAACGAATAGGCTCAATTTGTTTACGGAATCAACTTAGAATGCCTTTTCGATGAGTTTTTCCTACGATACTTTGTAAATTTACAATAATTATTGATTATTTAAACAATTTTCATAAACAAATTCAGAGTTTGGCTAATTTTTAGCTTACATTAAAACATAGTTGCAGCTATAACCTTTTTAATAATAAGCACAACTTTTCTATCTGAACTATAATATTAAAATTAAAACCATTTGAACATTCTAAACAAATTCATTTTTATAAGAAAATATATGCAAAATATATCTAATGAGAATTAAAAACCAAGTACAAATTTTAATAATGGTAAAAGTTTTCATTAATTTCAGTCTTTATTCTTTTTGTTAATTGCTTCCAGCACATTAATAATCTCTTCAAAGTAGTATAGGACAACTATGGGGCGCCGTTATGGGCGTGGCCTAATCCCCCTCTCTGCCCGCACCCCGCGTCTGGCGCCGACGCGTCACAGCAGATAAGAGGGTCTAGCCGAGATCTATGTAGTTGGAGAGGGGGAGAGGGAACCCCGTAGTGGAAAATTCTGGGTCTGGTGACGTCACACACGGAGTTCCCAAACTTGAAAATGGAAAAGGCGGAGGAGTGGAGATAGGAGATTCCCGACTGGTGAGTTCAGGGCGTTGTGACGTAATAATGTTGGGGTTTCCCCAGAGAAAAAGATACTTAAACGATTTTTAATATTTTCAACTAGACAAGTAATGTTTCAAATTGAATAATTTTAATAAACAAAATTTAATGTTCATTTATTAGTGAAATAAGTGTATAAAAATAATTATCTAAAATAGAGGAAGGGTAAATAATAAGAGTAACAGTTTTTTTTTGTTAAAACCTGTGAAAATAGATTTATTCAATTTTTGTAAAAAAAACATTACATCGAAATAGACCTACTAAAACTGTTATATATTTCAGAAAAATCTAAACCTATCTGAAGAGTTAAATATGCATACATAAAAACTAAAGATTATTTTAGAACACATTACATTTTCGTAGTCTGGGATACCGATAATTTTCAACTTAAAATTTCCAACTCCTTCCACACAAACACACATACACACTTATACACACAAACACATGCATGGTTAATCATATATTATAAACTAAGAATATGCATATATAAAAACTAAAGATTATTTTACAAACTCGTTACATTTTCGTAGTCCGGGATACCGATAATTTTCAACTTAAAATTTCAAACTCCTTCTTACACACAAACACACATACACACTAACACACATACACACTCATGCATCCAAACACGTGCATGGTTAATCATATATTATAAACTAAGACGATTATAAAACAGAGAGAGAGAGAGACGAAAAGAGAAACAATGCGAACACACGAATGACTCGCAAAACTATAGATATAAAATACGTATACCTTACTTATAAAAGATATAATGTAGCGAGTTGTGACGAACAAGATTGAACGCAAGATGCAAGATGCGTATTAGTTACCCCACGATCATAATACCCACCTTGAAGCACGTCTTTTGGTTGTCGCAAAACGCTAGACTTAATTTTACATTTATTTGATAGTCTTTTGTGAAAATTCACGACAATGCGATCATTTTCTAATAAATTAGCCGTAAAAAGTTTGGTAAACTCGCGCAAAGAATAACCATTACACATATGATGAAGAAACATAACACAAAACTGACCACACACATCCAAAGACGCACTTTGTAATTGCGTTGTATTCCACCTGAACAAGGTGCAATTTCCTCGCAGACGATAAAGATGTTGAGGGATAAGAGGCGGCAATCCATAGCTGTCAAAGTACGTTCCTCGGCCATTTTTACTCACATGCATGGCAATCCAGTGCGATCCAGGTTTCTTTGCCCCGTCAAGGTTTGCAACTATATAGGCCGGTCTCATCCAGATTTTCGGAATTCGATCCGCTGGAAACACCCCAGCTGTACACGCTGGTATAGTCCGAATTGCTTGAAGAACCTCCAAACTGTTCATCCTTTTTTCCCGGATTGGCAAGCGATGGTAAATTAGGTAACAGCTGATTTAATTCACGTGATGTAGATTGTTCATTGATTTTTTCCACTGATCTTTCAATGTTGACTACACCCGTCTGCAATATCACCGACTCTGGTAGAGGTTTACTGATTGTTAAAGTTTTGATTTTATTGATTGAAGACAGGCTCTGATTACGGTTGGGTATATTGCGAAGCATCACTTCTTCTCTCCTCTGATCCTGCAACCATTTTTTTAGTTTAAAAGCATTGTTCAGAGCACATGTGAAGATTTCTCCCTTCTTTACACCATGATGGAAACAGTACTCATTGGTAATATTTAATTTTTTGAAAGCAGGACATGTTAATTCCTCTAAATTGACAATTTGCCTACTCATAATATTTTGCAAAAGTTTAGCTTTCTCCCGCCCACGTGTGTATATCTGACCTGCTGTTTTGGCGACTTCTCTGAGGTTTGAGTGCAAATGCTTCACTGGGACGTCTCCCTCGAACCACTCGATTCCATGATAATAACACGTGAGCCAATTGTTTTGTTGTCGTGTTCGATTAGGCAGGTCTGAGAAGGGATGTGGTGGTGCTGATATCCAGTGGGCAGTATAATTTTTATCCACAGCAACTAGAGCCACTTCTTTGGCGATAAACTGATCTTCGAGACTTCGGAATCCTTGAATATCTATCACGTAGTCCATATCCCCTTCTTGGTAAGAAAGTTTATGTGATGGTAGAGTTGACGACAAAGATTCTGGTATTGAGATAAAACGAGAGACCAGTACAAGGCAACTAATCAACGCGACAGTTTCCGGTGTAATGACCGCTGATTACAGCTCGCATGTTTACTTAGGACTGATGCTGCTCGTCTAAACAGGTGTTACATAGAGCAAAATGATTTATAATCACAGATTCTGAGAAGTGGACGTTATATCTTACCCTCCAAAGTCTATTTCTAAAACGTTATCATATTCAGCGTAAACAATGCAGTTTATCGTCTTGACAAGTGCTTCCTCGAATCTTACCTCGACACGAAGACTACCATGTTTTACAAGATTCCAGTGAGAATAACAGTTTGCAGATAGGTCAGGTGTGAGGTCAAAAGCAAAAAGACAGTAACCATTACCGTAATCATAACGATCAATGTCATTAACCTCATTTAGAAAATGAATACCAGTTCCAGAAAATAGAGTGTGATAACCGTCAACATATAGAAGCTCTGTCGTAAAATCTGGTTGTAATGGTTTTGAAGGAATTTGCGTTCCATCAACGTAAAGAGATAAAAAGTTAATTTTATAATTTTTAAAATTAAATGGGTTTAGGTCCTTATTACCGTTAAATGCTCTATTCTCCACAAAACCGATGATTACTCTTTTAGGTAACTGTCCGAGAATCACGTTGTCCAGAGTATCGCCGTGAATTCCAGCGTGTAGAGTTAGCGTCTTGACTTCGACCCTTGTAATTGGATATTTTTCCGTTCCTTGAGAAAGAGCTTTTGCGTGTCCAAGTAGAACTCCTGGGCTTATTTTGCACCTTCGAACTAAAAGACTCGCTTCCATGATATGTAGACTGCACTCGTTGCTGGGATTCATGAGGGAAAAAGAGTCCTTTGTTCGAACAAACCGAAGACGCATTTCGACACCGTTGAGAAGAAATTTGTTCTGGTTGAAAATATCGCAATGCAAATGTCCGATAAGGTCCACTGTCTTGCCTGCACCAAAGAATCCTCGACGGATGTCGAAACCTGTACGCTCTGCTGATAAATCTTCCATTTTTCCCGCAGTGTCGGTATACCACAGGACGCTTGTCAGATGACTCTCTTTTGCGGCTGGTCCATAATTGAGTAATGTTTCGATGTATGCTCGGTACGCATAAGCATTGTTTGGTGGGGATACGAGTTTTTGATTGAAGTACACGTCCACCTGATTGAACATTGAGTGAAGTAGATTGTTCACTGGTGCCACTTTGTCCAAATTCGCAGCATTTGCTGCAGTTTTTTCTGGGGCTTGCAATTTGACTTTTACACTGAGCATCGTGTGTGGGAGATCGATGTATTCTTCGCCGTGACCAGGGATAACGAATTCTATCGGAGAATCGTCCGTCAGGGAGGAAACGGGTTTGTAATGGATCCATTGCGCGCTCTCTATAGAAGTTTGAGTTGGTGGTAGTGAAAAAAGATCCAATTCAGTTTTTAAACATTCGCTGGAATGGGAGTGTAAAAAGGACATTACTCAATTTCACTTATTTCCAAAAATATCAATAATTTGATTCTTTTCACCAAATAAACTGCCACGTTTCTGTTTTCTTGTAACCTTACTCGTTGTCTTCTTCTTTGTTTTCTTTTTCTTCTTTTTATTTTTACTACTCTTTTTATTATTTTTCGCTTTAGTTCGACGGATTCTCTTGACACTTTTTTTTATATTCCTCTTACGTTTTTCTCCTACGATACGCGATCCACCACGCACGCTATTCAACTGAGTGTTTAAATTTCTTGCCGCGATTTTATAACCAGATCCGCTCATGAGATTTTAAATTTTGTCAATTGCTTGTCTCTTAAGATTCTCTCCAGACTCCTTAAAGCGGTTATTGAAAGCATATTTAAGAGGAGATTTGTTATCAACATCGTTTAAAACGTTAACTCCTGCGCGTAAAGCCTCCTTACCGACTGTACGTGCACCGCGCGCAAGTATTGGTAAAACTCGACGGAAAAGGCCCCCAAGAAAACTGCCAATTCCATGTCCTCTCTGATATCTCGAACCGACATAAACTTTTGATATACCACTCCCTCCCACTTGTGTCGTATAATATTCCACGTAAGGACTCATTCTCTGTTCATTCCTTTCTAATCAATTCGTTTGAAATGAAGTGTGACAGTGAGAGTACCAAACTCGAATGGTATTGGTAGACCGAGATGATCTCTTATATCTATTTCCACTGTGCGAAACTCAGTATGTAAAAGAGGAATATAATTAGGTGAAGCAAACTGTGTAATCTGTGTAGATGCAAATACGTAATTTTGAGTTGCAACAGGAATTATTCGCAAAAGTGGCGTTTGAGCATCACCTGTGATGCGTGGTTCACATATATCACAGTAAATAAACATTTTTTCAGGAAGACCTCGAGCTAGGCTAGGTGGATGATTAGCAAAGTGTGTATCAAGAGATACCAATTCCTGCGGTGCGAATCCTAGAATGCGTGATACTTTTTCACTAATTACAAAAAAGTGACGACCACTTATATTACATGTATCTGAACAAATTTTTTCAATTCTTACATAACAATCTTCTTCTTCTCTAAAAATTAGTTTCACATGACTACGTCCAATTGTTGTATCGTTTATGGCTTTAACGAGATCACTTATCTTTCTGTAAACACCGGGTCGAAAGAAAGAGACTAGCGGTTCCTTCCATACACCATCCAACACGTTACTTTCATAATTTTTTCTAATTTCGTTATCTTCAAGTTCATCACGTTCAGTGTCACTTTTCATTACATAAGGCAGTGAAAACTTTTCAAGCAAGTCTTTTCCAAACATTTCAGGTTCTTGATTCTCACTCTGTGCGTTATTATCGTCACCATGATCATCATAAGTTCCTTCTTCTTCTACATCCTTCCTTGTTTTATTCACATTTGACAAAAGAGCTACACGATTTTCCATTGAGTTTGATGAATCGTGTCTTACATGTAGAAATGTCCGTGGAAATTGAATTTCTACCAGTCCTACCACCCAACGACCGTGCAGACGAATCTCGTGAGGGAGTTGAGTTGTAAAACGGGTAGTAGTATTATTTGGAAAATACTTCATACTACTATTACTTGGTAAAATTATATGAAATTGATCCTCGTTCATTTTAAGACTTTGAGATCTGATGCTGGAATCCAAGAGTTAAATTTATCCGGATAACCTGCCCACTTGACAAAATATCGTTGCTTAGATCCTTTTCCTCTTGTTTGTAAAACTCGTTCAATTATAAACTCCTCGTTTTTATCGTGTTTATCTTCTTTTTTCACTTCTGACAATTCGCGCTCATAAAAAAGTCCCTCAATAGCTTCACCTGTAAGATCTTGCAATTCGTAAACACAAGTCGACTGTTTGCGTGAGCTAATTACCCGTTTTACTTCAAAAAGCTCTTCAGTCCAGCCAGCTTCATATCCTTCACCAAAGGCACCTCTCTCTCTACTGATGCGCACAAGATCACCCGACTTATATCTAGGTTTTTTACATTTCAACGACTTTCTGCCGTATTTTCTTTGTATATTTGAAAGTGCAATCGCGGCGTTATCTAGAGTTACTGTTGATGGTGCCATGCCAATACTCGAATGTCGTGCATTATTGTAAGCCTGGACAATGTTTTGTAAAACATCAATATACCGATGAGTGTTTTTATGTGTGAAATAACGCCACATACGTTCCTTGAGAGTGCGATTAAATCGCTCGACTATTGCTGCTTTAACATTAGGATCGCGTACAGTACGAAATATGATGTTGCATTCGGATAAAAACTTTTGAAAAATTTGTCCAAGAAACTCTTTGCCCTTATCAGTTTGTAAAAACATTGGAAATCGTTTTTCCTTTCCTTTGAGAATACGTTCAAAAGCATTTTTTACTTCCAACGTGGTTTTATCACGAAGCGGCTCGACCCATGCGTATTTACTCACAGCATCAATCACTACGAGTAAGTATGAGAAATCGTCGTTGTAAGTTTTTAAACTTTTCAAATCAACCAAGTCACACTCCCAAAGCTGATCTATGTTATTTAAATTGTAATGTCTTCGCTTCAATTTGTGACGGATAGGGACGTGCATATTATAAGCAGTTTGACTTTTCAACCAGTCAATTACATTTGCTCGTGAAATTTTCCCACGTACAGCATTAGCTAATTTATCAATACCCCCATAAGACGCGGGGTGAGAGGGGTCATAGTAAGTATCGTGTAATAAACTCATTGTTGTTTTTAAAAAGTTATTTTAAACCAGTGTTTTTGTTTTTTATTCCCACTACCAGTGCTACCTTCCTTTTTTCGTGAAAGGCGATTTTTACTTCTGCTACGCTTACCCCCACTCTTATCTTCTCTCTCACTGTTGGTACTACTATCCTCGTCGTCCGTTACCAAGAAATCTTCAAAACCTGTGTCTTTTCTACCTACAACTTTGGCTGATGTTGGAAGCGGTAAAGTTTTTCGTTTTCGTGAAGCCGAGACGTCATAAGAAGGCGAAGAAGGGAGGCGAGACGAAACCGGTGTAGATAAGACACTACGTTTCCAATATTCCTTGTTCCCTATGATTTCACGTGGTAAACCGAGTTGCTGAAGGACCACGGCAAACTGATGTCTCCCAACTGGGTTTAAGGTTTTTCTCAATCTTAATGCATCGTTTATCAACTCTGAGATATTTGAATCTTTGACACACTTTTGATCAATAAAAACTGTACCACGCTCATTCCACTTTAAACGCTCACGAGCATCAGGTTTAGAAAGACGTTCAAGTAATATATTTCCTTTCAGAGCAAAACTTCTTGGAATAGTTGAAAGTATCCTATTATTATTTAAAGATTGATCACCATTATTATCATCTTCATCGTTCTTTTCCGTACTAGTTGCATCTTGCCTTTTATTTTTCATATTTCTGGCTTCATCGACAAAAAATAGAAATTTCTGTAATACCTGTTGATACATTTTCCATTTTTCATGCTCATCTTTTAAAAAGGGTGAATAAAGTATTTGACTCATTTCAGCATCAAGACGTTTCATAACATTCCCAGGAGTTTGAGTGGTTGTGGTGGGGTTTGTGAGTAAAGCTTTGTAAACATCGCCTGAGAATGGTGAGGAAGCAGGAAGTGATGACGGTGATAAGACAGAGGTTTGTTGGTCCAAAACCTGTTGCTGATATTTTTCGACCTGTTCGCTGGGAATTAAAACCATTTTCCTTGCGTGTTCCATATTTATTAAAAAAAACTAACATTAAATCAAAGAAAAAAAATCTAACTTTGTGTTTTAAAAATGTTTGAAAGAAGACCACCAATTATTGGTGCAAGTAGTAAAGGGAGAAATCCACCTTTTTGTACGATAAAACGTTTTTTGTGCTTCCAACTAGCGCGAGACACGGCTAATTTTCTCAAAGTTTTTCTGTGTTTTTTTAACTTTTGTTTTTCATGATTTTTTAGTGGTACATTTCCAGCTAGTACATTAAGAGCACACTCACATATGCATTTAACAAGCTTTATGTCAGCTGTACGCAGAATCGCACCGCGTTGATTAGAATTTAAGCGACAGAGTGCATGTAATGCTATGGTGTTTCTTTCACCGATATGTTTACGTGTGTCCACCGCCATTACAAACGTACAACTGGTATTTTTACATTGTCACTACTACTCTTTATACCTTTCTGAGGGATGTAAACATAGGAAAAGTCATCAGTCGGAAAAACATTTGTTCTAAAACGGCAATTATCGGGTGTGGATTGTTTTAAATCTAAAAGAAGATAACCATGGGGTTTCGAAGTTGCATCATGATAACTTTCTTGTAAAAAACGTGGATTTTCCGGATATATTTGTCGTGCAAGGTGTTGAAATTGTGCTCGATCTCGAGGATTTTTAAAAACGACGATATAATTAGCATTAAGGGAGATATCTCTCTGACCATGCCCTTGATGAAATAAATTTTGTGATATAAATAGTATTATTGGATGATTCACGCATAAGATCATCGATAATGACGAGTTTAGCTCGATTGTCGCTCGAATAATCAGATGCCTGGGGCAAACCCTCATGAAATTCAATCAACTTTCCGTATTCTGAATAACCTGATTGCCATTCTGAATAATAGAATAAAATACGTTCAAAATTAACATCACACATTTTCTTGACATGATGGAGAAATTTTTTTACAAAAAATGTTTTTCCACAACCTGTTGGCCCGCAAATCATGGAAGTAAATGGATGTTTCCAACGTGTGTCCATTATGTGTACTAATGAATATTCATTTCATCTACCTGTTTTATAGCTTTTTATAATTTATATCTGGAAAAAAAAGAGTAAAAAATGAGACATTTAAAAATTTTAGTCTCGTATAAAAACTAGACTTTGAAAATCAAACCCCGCGTGCGGAACGTATTAGCTTTTCATGTTCCGCAACCGGTAAACGTGCGCGCCAGGCATATAAGCTTATCGAGCCTGGACCGGCGTAGGTATAAGCTGATGAATGCGCCGCGGCCGCTGTTTGCCTCCAATATTAGCTGATCTGGAGGCAACCTCCGCGTTGAGGCCCCGCGCGCCTCCCCCGACACATTTTTGGCCATTTTCATTTTATTACCTTTTTCCTATGTTTCCACCTGTACTTGGATGCTATGAGAAACGAAAAATCCTGCCAGCCTTCGTATTTGAACAGTGATTGTAGATACTGCAGGTGCTTATCTTACTTGTGAGAACAGCAAGAGAGGAGACGAGAGACAAGTGTCGAGAATGATGAAAGCGAGAGACTTATAGAAATATCTACAAAACGAAAAAAGTAAAAATCGAAAGAATAATGTTTTTTCAAATACTTGCCTAAACTATTGGGACATGCATTTAGTATTTTTATTATACCTAATAATAAAGGAATAGAATATATAAGAAGAAAAACTACATCATTTTACGTGATAAAAAATTGCTTTATTCATTAAGGAAATTGTATGCGTTTGAAAAAGTCGACAAATATAAATTCGATGGTTGTAACATACATTTTTTATGAAGATATAAAATTGTGTAAAATGCTGCACAAGATTTACATTATGAGTGATTGTTTTCATACATATAAGACTAGGTATTTTTTCATACAACTCATCACTCATATACTTTTTTCATACATATTTTATACACATATGCACATATTATTCACATCAACGTTTAGAAAAAATATATATTATCATGACAAGTCATGAAAAAATAGTTAACATGTACAAAACATACACGTTATACGGACAAAAGTTTCGAAAAAAGTTTTTTAGTGTCACACGTTTTTTTTTGATTTTTTAAGGATACTGACATCCTTCACTTCACTAGCGATGAAACTGTGTAACACCACCGTTAATTCGAGAAAAACAATATCAAGATATAGTTC
>CAKNYM010031282.1:6414-18092 GCA_932195095.1 Andricus curvator
ATCACTGAAGTTAAGCATTGTTGGGCGCGGTTAGTACTTGGATGGGTGACCGTTCAGGAATACTGCGTTGCTGTTGGCCCGTCGTGGGTGTGGTGGGCCCACATTGGTAGTAAATATCCACCTAGAAACACTACCCGAATCGGGTAGTGAAGAAATGAACTTTCGAGTTCAAACTGCTAATCAATCAATTATTATATATATATACCATTAAGCCATTTCCCTTTCAGGGTAGGCGTGACACTACCCGATTCGAGTAGTGTTTTTTTTTTATATAGAGTACACAAATACATTGAGGACGCGCATGAGTGAAAAGGAGCTTGCATAGTGGTGGAGTAGTGGGGCCATCTCATAGAAAAGAGTGCAGAGGGAGAGAGAGAGCATGTACAGGCTTTGCTTAGCGGGGGAATAGTGGGGATATCGAAGAGGAGTCTCTAGAGCAATTACGAATGGCCGTACAGAACGGAGACGCGATTACAGAGAGAAGGTATGGAAAGTATACTTGTAAGAGAGAGATAGAGAATTCCGTCCGTACGTTCGGTAATTGGTTTCGATTCACTCCCGTCCCAAAAGAAGTTTCACCTAAAAAGTAAAGTTTAGTCCCATTCGTTTGATGCTTTTCTTTGTGCGTACTGTGGGTGGGATTTAGACGCCGCTAATCTAATCAATCAAATCTCTCTTTCTATCTTATGAATCAGAATGAAAGGCGCAATGGTCGACAGTAGACAAGTTGGACTTCTCGATCATCAACTATCGCCTCTCTCTTTCCGACCCATAAGATAGAAAAAGGGAATTGCAGTTGATCGTATAAAAATGATCGAACATCTCTCTCTGATTTCATTTGATAGAAAAAGAGATTCTATCGATCAGATAGAGCCATCGGATTCCCACCCTAATGTTTCGATCATATTGTAGTCCACCATTTTACTGAGAGTGATCTATACAGCGTGGCCTAAGGCTCCACGCAGTGGGATTCCGATACCGTGTCGAAAGTCGAAAATCGAACGGACTTCTTTTTCTTACGTGTGGAGATAGAAAGAGAGATTCGTTCAATTTTCGACTTCGAAACAGCATCGGAGTCCCACTGGTGTTTCAATCAATTAGGTAAATTCACTTTAACAGTGAACCTACTCCAAAAGGCAAAGTGGCAAAAGAAAAATAGTAATTGCTATGTCCCCTAGGCGGCACTGATGTACCATCGAAGTGTGTTCATTAGGGTGGTTCTTATTTATACTTGGTGGACTTTTTTTTCTCGAATTTTTCTGCTCACACCCAGCACTTTTGTTCGAATGCCAAAAAAAAAATCTCGAAATTTGAGCAAAATCGGTTAATATTTAGGGGTGGCGCAAAGGCCATAAAGTTTCCTATTGATTTAACATGGGAAAAAGTCAGCTTTTTGGAAATCTAATATTTAAACGCGATAATATGTTACAAATAATTCCGTGTTTCAGTGTATTGTTGAGAATTCGTCAGAGAATAAGAATCAATCTTAAAGAAAACCAAAGAAAACCCCGTAAGTGACAAATTTGAATTTTACGTAATATTGCAGTTTATTGACGCTTTTAAAATTTTTTTTAAAATTAATAATCATTAATAGATAATTTAAGAATACTCAGTTATTTTTAAACTAATATTCAATTTTTTGAACTATTTTAATTTGTTTAAGCACTTAAGGGTATTCTTAAAAAGCAAAGTAGAACATAAAAATATTTCAATCTTTCGAAAAATAGCAAAAATAAAATATGTAGACAAAAATATGTTCGAACAATTTAAATTTGTTTAAACATCTACGAGTATTCATAATAAACAAATTAGTACTTAAAAATATTAAAATTTGTCGAAAATTTAGTGAGGTAAAATATTTTTCCTGTTTTTTTTATGTAAAATATATACTTGAACAAATACGTATTATTTAAAGAATTGTAAAATTATTTAAACAAATTTTTTGATTGTCATCATTGATTACATAACTCATAAATTCTAGAAAATACGTTCATTTCGCGAGTTAAATGAAAAAAATGTTTAACAAATTAAAATTGCTCAAACAATTCAATATTATTTAAAAAATGACTGGGTATTCTTAAATTACCGATTAATGGTTATTTATTTTCAAAAAACTTTTAAAAAGCGGCAATAAACCGCAATATTACGTAAAATTCAAATTTGTTACTTATGGGGTTTTCTTTGGGGACCCATAAGAGTGGCTTAAAATTATTCAACCTTAAAAGTTATGATTGATTCTTATTCTCTGGCGAATTCTGGACAATATACTGAAACACGGAATTATTTGCAACATATGATTGCGTTTAAATATTGGATTTACAAAAAGCTGACTTTTTCCCGTGTTAAATCAATGGGAAACTTCATGGTGTTTGCGCCACCCCTAAATATTAACCAATTTTGCTGAAATTTGAAGATTCTTTTTTCTGGGCATTCGAACAAAACTGGGGGGTGAGAGCAGAGAAATTCGAAAATTGAAAAATAAGGGCCACCCTAGTGTTCATTAGCATTAGCAATGGCATCCCATGCCAGTACATGTCAGCATCAAACTTGGCACAAAACGTAAACCGTCGAATCACTAGATATTTCAGCAAATGATATTCTCCTACTAATCCACAGAAACACTTTCACTGGCTGACATGACTTAGTGATTTAACGTATTGCGTTTTGCGTCCAGTTTTACGCTCCTATGAGACTACCCTAAAAGTAAACCTAACCTGAAAATACATTTTGCATAAGGTTAAGGTGGAATAAACTATTATTCTAAAAATTCATACTATTCTCACACATTAAAGTTAGAGGAAGTGAGTTTTTTTTAAAGAGGTGTAAATGATTTGTAATGCTGGCTGTAATGATGAAAACTGTTGAGCCAATTTGAAGGTGGTAGCGAATCACGATACAAATTGATGACTCTGATATTTGTCAAGGACGTAAGTAAAATAGACAGAGAGGGAGAGAATTTTAATTCCACTCTGTACTATTTGAAATTCTTGTACGTAAAATACGCAGTAAAATCAAAGTAAGCGGCCATGTAAATTACATCAGGTATTACACTTTCCCATCCCTGCTTAAAATGTTCTGTTGGAAATTTTCCTTCGGAAACTTTGCATTGTCATATCCGATAGACTACTATTTATCAGCAGAGACCGTGGCGATGTTTAAGAGTTGTCAAATTTGCTTGGCAAAACAGCTGTATTTGCAAAATTGGTGATGAAATTGCTCGTCCGAGCAAACTATCATTGATTTGCAAACGAACAACGAAACAAATCGCTCAGTAGTTTTATTTTGAGTGACGCTGTTTGGATGTGAAGATGCGATGTGTTGATGGTTGAAAGCAGACGATATGAACTTTCCAGGGCCTTCGAGGTAAACATTGAGAATTACTCCTCAACGTAGGTAAACGCAGAAGAATACCCGAGATGTGCGGGTTACCCACATGGGGTAATTTTTGTTGCAGGTAATCTTTACCCCGAAATCCGGGTAAAGATTACACTTAGTTTTTTCTGTGATACTATTGCATTTTTAATTTTAAGCACTTCAAGTTGTGAAGTTGCACATTTTTTGTTATTTTATTTTTACGCATACTATGTCTAATTTTTAAGACCCTAAAATTATACTATTTCAACTAAGAATGCTTTCATTTTGAAACGGGTTGTATTTAAAAGTGTTAAATTGTGAACAGTTTGATTTGTATGATTGAAATTTTTTTTAACATTTTATGAGCCACATTGAAAATGAAAAGATTACAATACAAATACAAAACAAGTTTGTCATTTGGTTGAAAATAATTTAATGTTGAAGGTATAGTTCTATCATAGTTTATTATTTGGGGCCAAACGCCAGTAGGGCCAGATTTGTTCAATTTTTCAGGCTTCCAATTTGATGCAATAAATAAGGATGTACACTAGTTATTTCAAGTTCAAAAATAAGCATTGTTGAAAATGATTTTTAAATTTGAGGAAAATACTCCTATTATTAGGTGAACTTTAGAATCTCTTTGGTGCGTTTTTATTTACAACATTTTATTCCGGAATTACATAATTGTTAATTTTATTGACAATATGTTTCTTAAATACATTTTTAAAAATAAAAATATAATAATCCGTATAACCTTAGGATTAAATAAGAATTGCGCAACTTTTACCTGAAGAGAAAGCAGGAACACGTAAGCCTCTAAATAACTGAATAATTTTAAACTGAAATATTTTTTTGAAAGTTCGCCTTCCGCAATCTTCCAAAGTTAGTTACAATTAACAATGGAAATATTTTCCTCGAGTTTAAAAATCATTTTTCAAAATGCTCATTTTTGAACTTGAGATAACTACTAACTAGTGTACATCCTGAAATAGTAAAATAGTTAGACATTTGAACAATATGAACATGTATCAGTAAATGTTTAGTTTTTATTATTTTATTTATATATTTTTTTGTCTAAAAGACCACACTGCTCAGTTTCGTTGATGATAATTTCAACTTTTAATTTTGTTTGAATACGGAATTAAACATTTTTCATTTGAAACGTTTCAATTTTTAAAGTGTACAATTTTTAATGACGTGGCTACGTGTACAGAAATGTCGGTACGAATAGCTGAATTTTTTTGTACGAATTTGAGGACGAAGGGGCTCTATGCACCGAAATTTGGGTACGAACAGCAGGTTTTATTCTCTTTGTCAATACGAAATTCATTGATATGTTTAGTTTTGCAATGGTTATTACTCTTTTAATTTTCTGTCTGTATCGTTCAGAGGGTGTGCAATTTCAATCCTTTATGTCATTGTTACAATGATTTATTAAACATATTTGACCAATTAATAGCTAACTGTATATTTCATTACAGCGATCGGAGAACCAATTTTTGTAACAATTTTAATTTAACTTAAATTATAAACTAATATAACAGAGAATTCAATTCGCAATTCATATTGACTTATTATACCTTATTATATAACTTATTATGCAAGATAAAACAATTCGAAATTCACATTGATTTATTATACCTTATTATGTACCTTATTATGCAAGATAAAAATGTGCTTTTGAAATTATAAAAATTCAAAGAATTATAGGTAGATATGACGTTTAAAAAAAAATATATATATTTAAGGAAAAATAACAAAATCAATGGCCAACGGCCCTACCACGCTGAAAACCCCAGTTCTCGTCAGATCACTGAAGTTAAGCAGCGTTGGACGCGGTTAGTACTTGGATGGGTGACCATTCAAGAATACTGACATGAGTGCTGTTGGCACATCGTGGGTGTGGTGAGCCCACACTTGTAGTTATTTATAACTACAAGAAAAAACCTAGAAACACTACCCGAATCGGGTAGTGTCACGCCTACCCTGAAAGGGAAATGGTTTAATGGTATATATATATATATATATATATATATATATATATATATATATATATATAATGGGATCTAATTTCTAACAGGAGTATCAGAAGTGCCCCGCCCTCTCGCCCGAAATATATACCTGCTTTTATTTACATCTCCAGGTTTAATCTTTAAATTTAAAGGATGGGGTACTCGAGAAATTTACTGATGCTATTGAGTAAAAATTTCAAGGACACTTTCCTGCATCAAGTTTTAGGTTTCTTGTTTGAATTTTAGAATTTGGATCTTTCAAACCAGCTTAAGATTTTCAAAAAAGGCATCAAAAATACTTTTCTGAGACGTTATTGATGTATACGTTTCGTGAAATTCTGCGTCGAATGATATATACTTTGAAGACACCATTTTTTGACAACTCATATATAGGGGCCGTTCAAAAAATGCTGAAAGCTTTTTCCTGACAGATTTACCCCCCCCCCCCCTATCACTTTTTCTATGTTAAGTGTGTGTACGTTTTAAAATTGGCGTGAGGCTCGAGGTGCCCCCCTCCGCAAAGGCGTTACGTATTTTTTAAACGGCCTGATATGTAATATTTATTTTTCTCTAGAGCTTATATTAAATCACCGAGCGATTAAGAATGTACATTGTCATTAACTAATTAAATCCCCAACATTAACTATTTTCGGAAATTCTTTAAGACGATATTGCGAAAAAAATCAAAAAATTCCAATTATCCTTAAGTTATAAATATGTATATAATATAAGTACATATAGAGAAAATTGTATTGTCATATTTTTTCTGATTGATGCCAATTTCTGAACTTATAGAAAAAAGTCGTAAAAATGAAAACTCGAAAATGACTTCTAACTAAGACGTTTAAAATCAAAACATCAAAAATTGAACAATTTTAAACACAGCCGTCTTGAAATTGTCGTATTGTCTAAGTCAAATCATTTTAATTTCAAAGCTTTTAAAGCTAGACTGTATAATTACAGAATACAAATTTTCTCTGTAAATCTAAGTTATAGTAAAAAGTTACGAATAAAATAGTGCTGCGTTGCTTTTGTTTGAGGAATCGAGCACCATAAATAGCAATGTTAGAATATCAAATGTCAATATCACGTCATTAGCAATCAATAAAGAAATAAATATTAATCAAATTTAAACAAAATTTCATTTAATTTTAACTGCAAATATTTATGAAAATATCAGAAAAATATTTGCCTATAATTAAAGAAACCGTTTCCTTAACATAACTTCTTTATTCAACCAAAAGAAACTTCCAAATGAAGAAAATCATATTAAATTAAAGAAAAATCTTTATTCAAACAAAAATCACTTCTTTGAACTAAAGAAATGTCTTTGAATCAAATAAGGCCGTGGCTACAGGTACCGAAATTTCGGTACAAATAGGCGGATTTTTTCAGTACAAATAGGGCTGGAAAAGGGGCTTTGACCAAATTTTTTCGGTACTTGTAGACATTTCCATCAAATAAACTTTTCTGCGACTGGAGAGCCAATGAATATATTTCTTTAATTCAAGGAAATTTTCTTTGAATTGAAGAATGTTTTTTCCGATTGTTCATAGTGAAATTTTCGTTTTTAAACTTTTTAATGTTTGAAAGTAATCTTTGACAGCATACAAATTTTTTAACATTATTCACGTAAATTATGATGTAAAGTTAGATTTATATTTATGCATATTTTATAGCCATCCCAGCTGTAGGCTATTGTTATTAGCTAACAAAACATCGGAATATACCTATAATTAAGTATATATATAACTATTGGCGAATTACAGGTTGGCTATAGTTCTTGGTTAAGATAAGACGTGTCAAAAAAGCTTAAATATAAAAAAGCTCTATTTTCCAAGACACAAAAGACCGATTTCATATGAATGGGAAAAGTTTTTGAAGGAATTTCAGCTTTTAAAAATTCCTGCAAATTTTCTTAACAACGCGAGATAGAAAAGGAAGTCTGAAGAAAGGATTGTTGATTTTTATTGAAGGTAGCTCGGAAAATAATATTAAATTGCTTTGAGCAATTTAATCTTTAACTATGCTTAATTACGTAGAAAATTCAGAGTATGCAGATGCAAAGAACTGCGATCTATAAAATACATGTTTTTGCTAAAATTTCATTTAGGCATTCCGAGTACAAAGAATAAATATCCCTGCGCGAAGCGCGAGGTAATTCAATTTCAAGCGCGAAGCCCCAGATCCAAAAGACGCGCGCCCTAGGCGCGCTTAAACTTGCGAGCGAAGTGAGCCGCGCGCGAAGCGCGTGATGAAAATGGGCCCGCCATATTTGAATTTTTAACCCTGAAAGACGAATTTTGAACAAAACAGTTGAATTTTCAACCAAAAAGAATGATTTTTTAACAAAATTGTTGAATTTTCAAACAAATATATAATACAATTTATAACTCAAAAGATAATCTTCAAGAGGAAGCAACTGCAAAAAAAAAAAGAAATTTAAATATAAGGAAAATAAATTACTAATAAGAATAATCTGTAAGTTAATATTCAACTGCAAGAATGTTAAACTTGTAAAATTTTTCAACTAAAATCTTTTTTAAACGGAATAAAAATATTTTATATTTATTCTTCTTGACAGTTATTTAAAGTTATAGAAATTCACTGACTTTTACAAGATTTTTTCTGTCAATTCCCTGACTTTTCCCTGACCAATACAATTCCCTGACTTTTTTCTTTAAATTGTTGTTGGCTAGGTTCGTTTTTCACTCACCGGATTTCTTTGGCGCGTACAGTTAAATTTATGTACACTTACTGCCAGTTATTTGTTTTATTTGCGAATTTCTAAAAATTACGTACATGAATGAAAGACCCCCCCCCTTCCGTAACGAATCGTAACAAAATATTTCGACCCCTCCCACCTCCTTGAGCTGTTACGCAATTTAAGTAGGGTCGCTAATAAGCAAACATTATTTGAATAAAAAGTGTTAACACAAATATTTTCGGTTAGCCCACATACTTCGATATAATCATAATATATTTGATATAAAGTTAAAAATATTTACTATTGAAATAGTTTAGTTTAGGCCACACGTCTTTTACTTTAACATTTTTTAACTTTTTCATAACGAAAACTAATAGTACCAACTTACAATCTGTTATGATGAACATTTTTACAATTAAATGATTGAACATTTCTAAATTTTTTAAATTAAAAAGAAATGAAAATTTCCATTAAAGATTTTCACGCCCATATCTCTAATGATGACTGTTTACAGTTTAAAAGGACCCCAGCCTCCACGGAATTGTATAATAACTACTTCTCTTTACCTGTTGTAGTATACAGTGCTGAAGACCAACATTTTCTCGGAAATATTGAGACAATACTGTTTGAAATACCTCTTATTGTATTTCAAAATATTTTGACATAATATTTCTACCCGCCCTTATTTCACGATTAGTCGTTTACCTTTAAATATTTCCTCACCTAAAGAAGTAGAGAAAGGGAAATTTTAGATAAATAAACAAAAAATGACCAATTCCATAAAAAAATGGTTTCAGAAATCTTTTAAGGACATTTTAAAAGCTGCAATTCAACCATACAACTTTTTTCCGTATCTCACGCGGTCTTTCCGAAAATTTGCATTTGATTTTTTTAATAGTATTTTCAATAAATAAAACCGAAAATGACAAATCCTAACAAAAAATGCTCAGAAGAAATTTGGTAGGATTTTTTGCATATTATTTTCGAGGGAGAATTTGTAGATATTTTAAAAAGCTTCAATTCTTCTTTTAAACTTTCTCTTCTTTCTCTTCTTTAAACTCGCTCTTTCTTTTAGAATACAAAAAAGTGTGCCAAAGCTCGACGATTTGATCCGTTCATTTTTTCGAGAGTTATTATTTTTACGGACACACAGGCATACAGGCAGACGCCATTGCCAAAACTTGATTTTCGGCTTTAGGGGTCTCAAAACGTGGAGATCCGTTCAAAAACTGAGGTGTGAAATTTCGGCCTATTGTAATACTTTCTCAATCATAAATGCTTAGACTGTAAAAATGATTACATATTTTAATGAGTGAAGACTTGTTTTATGCATTAGAATTGTAATTCTAATTAGAAATCCTAATTAAAGTTTTTAATTTTTTTATATAAAAATTATTCCAATTAGAACTTTTTCTATTAAAAATGATTACTTCTAATTTAAAATAAAATTTCCTAATTTTGAAGGTTGCAATTACAAATCATTTAACATCAAAGGCTTTTAATTAGTAATTATATAATCTTTATCGGTTATATTCGATTTTGTTTAAATTCGCAAGCGTTCCTCATTTAAAAGATCAATTTAATAAATTCTGAAATTATAATACATGTTTCTTTATCCATTTTAAAGAAACATTTATATCATCTTTACTTAATACACCGGAATGTGAAATATCATTTGGAAAAATAAATATTTATCTAATTACAAAATTAGCATTAAAATTAATTTTTGTGGCAAACCTTTAATATTGTCACTAATTTATTTTCTGTACAAATAAAATAAGGATTACAATTTCAAAAGTATTATCATTTTATATTAATTTTTTATTTTGTAAATCATGTCAGAATCCCTGCTTCTAATTTATCGATGTTTTGAGATAACAGGGAGGAGCTGCAAGGATAATAGATTTAAAATCATTACCCTTAGAGCCGCAGAGCAACGATTGTACCTACTGAGAAAGAGTGGAGGAAGGTAGTACGAAGAGGGCAGTAGCTACGCACCGCACGAAAGTAGTTGCTATATATATTGTTCACCCACTCCACCGCCACTTGCCGCATCTAGGTGTATAATATCTTTGCCTCAACCATATTTATGGGGACGGCTATTTGTCAAGGTCAGCTTAGAGGGCAGCACCGTGAGTGGAGATATACCTTGTACGCAGGCGCAAGGCATTAGGGAGATTTTGCATATCGTTTTTTAGCATACGGTAAACGCTTAAGTCACGTAATGACATTTCTGCGCATGCTCTAGGAGCTTAGCGTTAACGTTTTCCGCTATCCGACGTTCGTTAGCGTATCGTTAAGCGTTTACCGTATGCTACGGAACGATATGTAAAATCTCCCTATTATCTGCAGTTTCCTTAGTTTTTTGTTATTTGGAAAGCGATTTGCTTCTTTTTTTCCCACCCAATTGCCGCATGCACACCTGGCATTTCGAAAATAGTGCTTTAAGCTAACACCTCAACGCTGCGTTAGAAAGGACTGATATAATTCGAATAGCAGACGTTACCACCGATGGAACCGTCATTTTGTGTATCTCCACGCGCACTGCGACCCTAGCGGCCACAAGTGTCAGTCGCCGTCCCCATCGGTTTAATATTTATTTCGATTTTGAAACTTTTTTTTTCTTCGAAAATCTACAGTGACTTGTTATAAATATTAAAAACGTATTTTGGTATTAGTTTGAGCTTACACAATTATTTATAAGACTGTTTTCGAATTAATTTTGCAAGTTGCACATGCGACGCTCAACTTGGTTCAAATTTGCCGCTTGATGTCCCTTTAAAAATGGAGGGTGTGTCACGTTTCCTTTCATTGGTTAACTGATTTTAAGATGCGCGCGGGGAGACCATAGTTTGTTGGATCATGAAGAAGGCCTTCATCCATATTGTAATCTTTTGCTTATTGTTCTTGGTCAAGCTTACTCATCTTTTACGTCACAATACTAGTGTCAAACATATTCTGTATGAGCTCATGTGAAGGAAACAATTCGAGTAGATGATTACACGCGGTGAACGGGACTCTTTAGTGTACGGTTGTGTTTTATCATCATTTATAATTATAAATTTAGAATGATGTCTACACTGTGGTACATCGAAAATTAATTGGTTTCGGGTTACATATATATGTATACTTATTTCTAGCGATGCTTTAATCTTGCAGTGCATGCATTAAGTATTATGCATTCACACAGTTTTGTTTTGCTAGTTCTATCAAATGTTCAGATGCTTATGTTCCATCTATAAAAACTGTATTGACATGGTTCTAGTGCGAGTATGCCGTACGTCTATATGAAATGCATAAATTAAGACTTCCCGTTAAAGTTGAATTGCCTGCTGTGCTAACAAGGTATGAGGAAGCCTAAATAACAGGTATTCATATTTTCATATTATGTGAATAAGTAGTTTTAATCTTGTAGAATGTGGCAAGAATGATCGTTTTTCTGACATGCAGACTACGGGGATAGCGACTGATATTTGCGGCCGGTAGGGGTGCTAGTGAGCATGGAGACATACAGAGGGTCCAGAGAGAGTGTGGCAACCTACTGTCCTTGCTGATTGGCTCAGTTTTCTTATGCATATACGATAGATATATAGTATATATATATA
>CAKNYM010031283.1:0-12169 GCA_932195095.1 Andricus curvator
CCCTTTTAGTTTCCCCAGGAACATCTTATTTTACATCTTTTGGAATCTTTACAAATTTTATATTATTTTTGAAAAATTTTCAAAACTTCTGAATATCTTTTTAAATTATTCGATTTTTTCCTAAAACTTTTAATAAATCCTGCGAAATTAAAAAAATTGCCGTAAAATCTTCCAGAATATTATTTTCACAGTTTTCGAAACCTTTTGAAATCGTTTTAAAAATTCTCTTCAAATTAATTTTTCAAAAAATGAAATCATTTTCAATTTTTCAAGGAATTTTAATCAATTTTTTTATTATTTTGAATCTTGTTAAAATGCTTCAAAATTTTTGTTTGAAATCTTCAAAAATCTACATTTTGTTTTACATTTTTTTAACATCTTATGAAGTTTTAAATTATTTTTGAATTTGTTCAAAGCTTCTAAATATCTTTTAAACTTATACCAATTTTTTCCAAATTTATAACTGTTTAATTTTTATTTATTCGTCAAAATTTTCTTTTATTTTGAAATATTCTTAAATATTCTATTAAAATTAATTTAAAAAAAAATCATTTAAAATTTTCCCAGGAATCTTAAGACAATTCTTATATTATCTTAGAACCTTTCAAAATCCTTAAAAGCTTCAAAATTTTATTTAAAAACTTCTACATATCTCCTCAACGTACTCGAATTTTTGCTAAATGAATACATTTTTATCTGTATTCAAACATGAAAATTCAACATTTTCACTGAGAAATAAAATTTGTTTGAATTAGAACAATTAAAATTAATATTGTAATGTTCAAAGCTTAAGTTTATCTCTCCGAAATTTTAACGATTCAACGTTTTATGTTTCAAACAATTCAGTTTCAAATTGTTTAGTTGTAAATATTTAATTTTTCATTTCTAATGAACAGTCAAACAGTGCTGACTATTAAAAAATTGTTCTTTTTCTTGGTTAAAAATTTTCAAATTGAATTCGTTAAAAATGGTATATTTTAGACTGAAACAACAGATAGTTTATAAATTTTGATTCGGAAGTTTACATTTGATTAGTAACTACTACGGCTTTGGAATTGAAACAGTTCAATTTTTAACGTAAAAATCTGTAAATTTTTTTATTTTAACAGATTCAGAATCGCCCTATAAAATCAATCAATTAGTCCAATTTTTAAAATCAATCATTAAAAAACTGCATTTTAAAATTTTTTTAATTGAAAATGTACCCTTAAAAATGAAAATATAAAATGGAAAACTTTGATAGTCAAAGATTTTAGAATTACACATTGTAAACTGAATGATTTCATCATTGAAAAACTTAAAATTTTAACTTAGCATTAAAAAAAAAGTTGAAATCAAACTTATTTTAAATTGCATTATATATCTTGTGATATGAAGCTTGTGATCACTGTCATTTCCCGGTCTCAACAAAATTCCCGGTCATTTCCCGGTTTCCCGGTCCAGCGGCCACCCTGAATTAGGATGTTTCAGAATGTAATAATGCTTCTTCAATGATAATACGTATTTCGTGCTTGGTGGCTTAACAATTTTTCTTCAAAAAAACAATTAAAATAATATACAGTGTGTCCAAAAAGTCCCGGGACGTCTAAATATTTCCTCAGGTAAGATATTTACGTTAATAAATTGAACAAACATTTTAAAGAGAAGACTTCGCAGATCATCGCAAAAAGAAGCCGAAACTTTTCGCATTGCAAAGGATTAAAAAAAATGCTGCGGCGTATGAGCCTGCTACCGGCCACGTTGCCCGACTCGCGTAAATCGAAACGCGCTTGCGCAGCTGAATATAGTAAACACGTATATGAATTTTAGTATTCAGGAACTATGAAATTCATATACGTGAAAGAAACTTACTGTGCACTTAATAAATTTAGTATACATATAACTTCAGAAAAGAAATTTAGTGTATGTAAGTATACTAAAATTACAAAGTGTAATGAATTTAGTAAACATATGGGGTATTCTTTTACAAATCGAACAGAGAATTGACCGACCCATTTTTGATTGAGGTAATACTTTTTTTACGGGTTCATTATCGAAAAAGAGAAGATACGTATATGAGGATTTTTTTTTTCGCAATTTTTTGGGAAATTTAGAATTAGAATTGTTATAAACAATTAAAAAATTTTAATCGATTTTTAACTAGTTTGACCCCCATGAATTAAGTTCTTAGTATTTTTATCGTATTCTACGTCAAATTTCCGATCGAAAACGATTTTTTCCAAAATGGTGAAATTATTATTACTATCGGAAAAAATTTAATGTATCTAGCGCTGTCGAGCGCGGTACCTCACACCGGCGCGCGGATCACATTGCACGGCCGATTTTCTACTTTGATATCGTTTTTCTCTTAAATATGAATGATTATTATATATTTCCAATTAAATAATCTTATTTCTTATACAAGATAACTTTATTGAAAATTCAAGAAATAAATAAATAATAAGAAGTAAAAGAAAAACATCAGTATTGAATATGTAATTATTACTTTATTAAGATTTCGGTAGGTTGGCTTAGTGAATAAGTACCTCTTTCAGTTTTATGTTATACAGTATTTACATTCTTCAAATTTTAACATTTCTTATTTACAAATTTTTACAATATTTTTCTTTTCATAGAAGGAAAATTGCTTTGCCTCCAATTCTTGAAGAGAAACTGGAATCATACAATGATATTTTAAAGTCCCCTTTATCGGTATAGCTTTTTGAAAGCGTACTGACAACCGCTTTTCTTCTTCTTCGTACTCAGCATTTGTCGAATAACGACATGTTATGTTTGGTAGAGCTTCTGTCGCCCAGGTAAATAATTCTCTAGGTGTACGAATAGGATTATTTACTCTTTGCAGACTAGCTCTAGCAGCAAGTCTTTTTAGAGTGCCACCAATTCCATCACATGGTCCGTTTCCATGCGATGTAGGGAAAAAGTGCCACTCAGCTGCTATTTTAAAATCTTGTTCGTGATGAGTAAGATTAATAAAATTTTTTTTGTTCTTGTATTGCCCACTGGCACCGTCGGAAAAATAAATTATTTTGGTAATCCCCGGTAAATTTGATTTTATGTAGTCTACTAACTGTCTCTGAAAGAGATGAACGGCAATAGTATCGTGGCGTAAACATTCGGACATAGACACAAAACTTTTGAGTTTCAATTCATTGTTATCATCTTTGTAATATATCGAAAATGGATGTATTGTCACTTGATCATTATTCCAATGAATACCTTAAACGGAATTTTGAATTATGAAAGCATAATTCTCAGAAAAATCACAAATGACAATACATTCATTTTTCATTATTATTATTTTTTTTTCATTTAAAAATTCTCTTTGTTTATTTGCTAAAAATGAATGTAGTGATAACTTAGTTAAACCGTTACTTAAACTTTGTAAGAATTCATCGACAGTAGATATTAGGGTTTGTAATGTAGTTCTTTCGGTTGTAATCCACTGTTTGTACTTAATATTTTCAATTAATTTTTCTTCAAAATTCTGTTCCAATTGATCAATAACATTCTTTACACCCGGACACTGATCACATAATCCTAGAGAACAGTTAGTAGTTAGTATATTTTAAAATAAGCGTAACTAAGCATAATTAAGCAAAATAAGCATAACGTATCGAAATCCTAATAAAGTAATCTACATTTTCAATACTGATGTTTTTCTTTTACTTCTTATTATTTATTTATTTCTTGAATTTTTAATAAAGTTATCTTGTCTAAGAAATAAGATTATTTAATTGGAAATATATAATAATCATTCATATTTAAGAGAAAAACGATATCAAAGTAGTAAATCGGCCGTGCAATGTGGTCCGCGCGCCGGTGTGAGGTACCGCGCTCGACAGCGCTAGATACATTAAATTTTTTCCGATAGTAATAATAATTTCACCATTCTGGAAAAAATCGTTTTCGATCGAAAATTTGACGTAGAATACGATAAAAATACTAAGAACTTAATTCATGGGGGTCAAACTAGTTAAAAATCGATTTAAAATTTTTAATTGTTTATAACAATTTTAATTTGTTAATAGTATTTTCGAGATGATCTTTTTATTAAAGCTCGTTTTTTTACCTTTCAAATTAAAAAAAAAGGTCTCTAGCTCAAATACAACAGGAGTCATGCATTTTTAAAAAAATAGTCTTCACTCAAATTCTGAATTTTTCAACCCTTCCTATTTCCCAAAAAATTGCGAAAAAAAAAATCCTCAAATACGTATCTTCTGTTTTTCGATAATGAACCCGTAAAAAAAGTATAAGCTCAATCAAAAATGGGTCGGTCAATTTTCGTCCAAATCTGTACGATTTGTAAAAGAATGTCCCATATAGGAAATTTAATATGCCCATGTATACTAAAATTGCAAACATTTCTAACAGTGTAATAATATTTTCACGACTTTTTGTTTAGACTTTAAACCTTGTTTAAGCTCACATTCTCAATTAAATCAAAAATTTCGGACAATTCATCGCTCGTTTTGGCCTCCTTGCTTTTGAAGACCAATGATATCTATATTTTCATAAAATATGTCCTCGTGGACAAAGTGGAAGGTGAGGGGGTGGGGGGTGTTCGTCGAAATTCCACGGCTGTCCACGGGGGTGGGGCTCAAAAAGTGGTCAAAAATTGTCCACGTGGTATATGGATGCCCCCCAATCAGGTTATTGCAAATACTCTGACAACCACATCATTGGTCAAAACTATTCCACTAATCTACTACCATGGGGCTGCGCCCTGAGTTCACTCCCTGTTCACCTTAAATGGTTATTTACAATAAAATGATGTCTCTTGCATCCATGAGAGAATTCGAAACCCTGATTGGCTGCGAGAATTACATAGTTATGGGAATCTACATTGGCAAGAGTTGTGACAACATTGGTTGTAACATTGATATATGTATATAGTGAACTTCAATTATCTGATTTGAAAAATTCGAGTCTGGGATTTTTTTTTGGGGGGGGGGGGCAACCCCCCGGGCCCCCCCCCCTCTGGATCCGCGCCTGGGAAAAAATATATATGGAGACAGTGCCGTGCCTAGAAAAAAAAATTCCAAGTCGGATCTAACCAACACCCTTAAAGTACCTTCCAAATTGCATACGTTTCAAGTATAAATTTCAAAAATTTAATAGTGTAGAGTTCCCTGTTTTCTAAATTCGAAAATTTCAAACTGTCCATATTTAAAGTTGTACAAGTTTTAACTGTAAATGTTGAAAATTCAACATCTTTGAAATGTTGAAAATGTTAAATTACAAATTTGGTGAGCTTTACGTTTCACAGTTCAAAACTTTTTTGTTAGGAATACATTTCTTTTGGTAAATCGTCCATTGATAAATAATGAATGCACATACGAAAAGAGTCATTTCATAGTAAAAATTGTGTTAAAAAAAAAATTATTATTATACTTCTTTACTGGATCGCAGAAACCTGTTTCAGATATCTCTATTCCAGAAATACTGACCCCTCGCCAACCATATACTAAAGTGTAGTGTATACCGCACTCCAGTTAGAAGCCACAAAATACACTCCATTTTCAATTACAAAAAATAAAAACAAGAATACATTCAGGGAAAATCTTCCTGAACAAATAAGTATAATTGCCTTTAGATTATGTGATTGTTATATTTGATTCTTGATGTATATGATAAATCTTTGTCTAAAATACCCTAGCGGACCATACGAACGGAGCGACTGCGCAATTGTGTGATTGCAAAGTGACCACATAGTGACCGTTTGGTTCAATGAGACTGCTGGGGCATGTTTTCATCCTTTTTTGTATTTATTTACAAATCCACATAGAACTCATCACTTTTTTATCTGTCTACACATTTATATTGCCTTATTTGGATTCATACATGTGTTCACGTGGAAGCTAGGGTATATGCGTTTGTTTTCCTAATATTCGGTTTTCCTATTCTTTTACAACACTTTGTGCGGGCGCGAAGTCACCCCTGTGCCTGGTCACAGCAATAATCTTGGTCAAATTGCTACCCCTGTCCACCACTTCTTGGGGGCAAAAAGGCACCCCTGTGACTAGTCACTGAAATTATTTTGGTCAAACAATTACCCCTTTATGACACTTCGTGGGGGCGGGAAGACACTTCTGTGTTTGGCCACAGAAATAATGTTAGTCAAACCCCTACCACTTCCCAATACTTCGTGGGGGCTGGAAGGCACCCCCGTGTCTGTTCACAGAATTAATGCTGGTCAAACCACTACCCCTTTCCAACACCTCGTCGGGGCGGGAAGGCACCCCTATGACTGGTCACGGAAATAATGTTGGTCGAACCCATACCTACTTCCAACACTTCGTGGCGGTGGGCCGGTGACCCTGTGATTAGTAACAGAAATAATGCCGGTCAAACACCTACATCTTTCAAACACATCGTTGAGGCGGGAGGTACCCCTGTGACTGGTCACAGAAATAATGTTGGTCAAACCTATACCTCTTTCCAAAACTTCGTCATGCGGGAAGGCACCACTGTGTCCGGTCACAGAAATAATACTGGTCAAACACCCACCCTTTCCAATACCTTGTCGGGGTGTGAAGGCACCCCTGTGAATGGTAACGAAAATGATTTTGGTCAAAACCCGACGCCTTTCAAGAACTTCTTGATGGCCAAAAGGCACCCCTGTGACCGATCACTGATATTATTTTGGTCAAACAAGTACCCCTTTATGAAACTTCGTGTGGGCGAGAAAGCACCCTGTGCCTGGGCACAGAAATAACGTCAGACAAACCCTTCCCACTTTTCAAAACTTCGTGGTGGCAGGAAGGCTATTCACAGAAAGAATGTTGGTCCAACCAATACCCTTTCCAGCACTTCTTTGTGGCGGGGAGGTACGCCTGCGACTGGTCACAGACATAATGCTGGTCAAACCTATACCCTTTTCCAACACTTCTTGGATTCGGGAAGACAACCATGTGTCAGGTCACAAAAATAAGGTTGCTCAAACATCTACCACTTTCTAACACTTCGTGGGGGCGGAAAGGCACCCTTGTGAATGGCCACGGAAATAAGGATGGACAAACCCTACCTGTTTCCAAAACTACGTTGGGCGGGAAGGTGCCCGTGTGACTGGTCACAGAAATCATTCTGGTCAAACTATACCTCTTTCTAACACATCGTGGGGGCAGGAAGGAACCCTCGTGAATTGTCACGGAAATAATAATGGTCAGACCATTCCCCCTTTCCAACACTTAGAGGGGGCGGGGAGTTACCCTGTGAATGGTCAAAGAAAGAATTTTTGTAAAACCTCTAACCCTTTCCAATACTTCGTCGAGCGGGAAGGCAACCCTGTGTCAGATCACATAAATAATGTTGGGCAACCCACCACTCCTTTTCAACACATCGTGGTTGCAGGAAGGCACCCCTGTTATTGGTCCCAGTAATAATGTTAGTCAACCACCTACCCCTATCGAAAAATTCGTGGGGTCGGGGAGGCAGCCCTGAAAATGGTCACGGAAACAATGATGGGCAAATCCCTACCTCTTTTCAACACTTAGAGAAGCGTGAAGGTACCCCAGCGACTGCTCGCAGAAATAATGTTAGTTAAACTTCTACTTATCTCCAATACTTCTTGGTGGCGGGAAGGCACGCTTGTGTCTGGTCAAGAAGTAATGTTCTTCAAACCTCTACCCCTTCCCAATACCTTACCGGGGCGGGAAGGTACCCCGGTGACTGGTCCCAGAGATAATGTCAGTCAAACACCTACCTTTTTTCAACACTTCGTAGGGTCGGGAACGCAACCCTGTTACTCGTCTCACAGATAATGTTAGTCAAACACGTACCCTTCCAAACATTTCGTGGGGGCGGGAAGGCACCAATGCGCCTGTTGCAGAAATAATGTTGGTCAAACCCCTACCCCTTTCAAACCCTTCGTGGGAGCAGGAAGGCAACCACGTGAATGTTCACGGAAATAATGTTGGTCAAACCCCAACCCCTCTCCAATACTTTGTGTGGGCGGGAAGGCACGCCTGTGACTGGTCCCAGAAATGATTATGGTCAAACCCCTACCTCTTTTCGACCCTTAGAGGGGCTTGAAGGTACCCCACCGACTGGTCGAAAAAATAATGTTAGTTAAACTTCTACCAATCTCCAACACTTCCTGGTTACAGGCAGACACCCTCGCGTCTGGTCATGAAATAATTCTGGTCAAACCTAGACCCCCTTCCCAGACTTCTTGGTTTCTGGAAGGCACCTCTGTGTCAATTCACAGAAATAGTGGTGTTCAAACCACTACCCCTTTCCAGAACCTCGTCGGGGAGGGAAGGCACTCATGTAATTGGTAACGGAAATAATATTGTTCGAAAGGAATTACTGTAACTGGTCATAAAAATAATGTTGGTTTAATTCATACCCCTTTCCGACACGTCGTGGGTTGGGAGACGCGACTCTGTGATTGGGCACAAAAATAATGTTAGTCAAATCCCTTTCCCTTTCCAACAATTCGTGGGGGCGAAAATGAGCCCTTGTGAATGGTGACAGAAATAAAGATTTTTTCCACTGGTGGCGGGAGGGCACCCCTGTGTCTGGTTACAGAAATAATATTGGTGAAACCCTAACCCCTTTCCAACACTTGGTGGGGGTGGGCGGGCAACTCTGTGTCTTTTTCACAGAAATAATTTGATCAAACCACTACCTCTTTCCAATACTTCGTGTGGTCGGGAACGCACCCCTGTGAATGTTCGCAGAAATAATGACAGTCAAACCCCTACACCTTTCCAACACTTTGTTGGGTCGGGAAGGTACCGCTGTGCCTGGCCACTGACACAATGTTGGTGAATTACGTACCCCTTTCCAAAACATCGTGGGGCGGTAAGGCACCGCTGGTACTCGTCACGGAAATAATGCTAGTAAAACCACTAACCATTTCCAACACTTTATGGGGGCATGAATGCACCCCTGTGACTGGTCACTAATATAATGTTGGTCAAACAACTACCCCTCAATGATACTTCGTGGGGTTAGGGAGGTGCCCTCTGTAACTGGTCTCAAAAATATCGTTAGTCAAACCTCTACCTCTTTCCAACACTTCTTGTTGGCGGGAAGGCACCCTTGTGTCTGCTGACAGAAATAATGTTGGTCAAACCCCTACTTCTGTTACGTGCCTGCCTATACAAAATTAAATCTTGGTGGAGCCGCCTAAATTTTGGAAAAATCAAAAGATAATTTGAAGAAAACTTTATTTAAAATCATAACTATTGAGAAATGACAGATAAATGAGAAAAGAGAAAGAATTAAGAAAGAGAAGTAAGAACGAAGGTGGCCGCGAAGCAATTTACGCACATGCAGCGCTTGCATGCATTGCAGCAGGGCACGGGTCGTACAGTAACACTAACTTAAATCCTCCTCACGTTGCAGAATACAAGTGCTCGCTGTCAATTTAAAAATTAAATCTGAATCAGGGACAGAATCTTAAGAAGTAAGGATGCCGAAAAATGTTGATATGCAAATCACGGTCAGAAGGAGGTCCCCATTGCAAAACCTCTTACTGTAAAATAATTTCAGAGCTATGTAGGAATTCGAAATTGCCAAATAGAGTTTCAAAATGAAACAAATTCTCTTACATCTCTCTGGCAAAAGATTGACAAATATCGTGAGTCTTAATTAAATTTGACCAGTACGAGGAATTTCAAATCGTCCAGCAGGATTTCAGAATTAAAATTCTCTCAGACCTCGCAGGCAAATGATTAACAAATATTGAGGAATGCCCTGATAGCCAGCAAATTCTTAATATTCCTACATAGGCACAGAGCGACAATTTCACAATGAAAATTGTTACAAATCAACAATGCGGCTTTATTTCTCAATAAAGTTTCTGCGGTCTTTCTAGTTTCGAAATTCTTACTAAACAAAATCACCCCACCCAATAACCAAATCCGACCTGACGATCGTGATGAGTAAATTGAACTCGGGGTAGTCGAAGGAGATTCTCGTACCGAAGAGAACCTCTCCTCTAATTGATCCGCGATTAACGGCACACGTCCTCGGTCCTGAGGCGCCACTCGATTTAACACCAGAACTTCAGAAAAAATAAATGAGCACGCGGGGTCTTCTTTTGGTATCTAATTCGTTTGGTGGGTCGGACGTAAAGCCGCTTGATAAATTCCCACCTCCAGGGGTTAGCTCTCGAGATTTAATATCAGGGGCAACTGTCGCTCTGCCAAGGAATTTAAAAATAATTTTCCAATCAAAATATAATTTTGAAATTGGCCGTGGTCACGTCCGGGTTCGTGCATGTAACGTGGTAGAACATTCACGACGAGGTGTCTGCGAAATCCCGCACTATTATCGGTATAGTGCACAGAATAAAAAAATTATAGGTGAAGTGAGCTAAGAGGAAGTGAGTAAGAGGAATGCGTAAAGAGGTGGACAAGGTTAAAGAGATAATTTCTTTAACTCCGACATACAAAACGGAAATAAAGCAATTATTGTACAGTGTTCAAAATAGTCTAATTCACGAAAGGATTAGTAAATTGTTGGTGGATATAAAAGTATCCCCAGCAATTTAGTTTTAGAGCCGACTAAGAACTGCTGTGAATTATACTGTTAAAGTATAAACGATGTGGGTGCGCAGAAACCCGTAAGAAC
The DNA here is from genome assembly GCA_932195095.1 of Andricus curvator. Taxonomy (NCBI): domain Eukaryota; kingdom Metazoa; phylum Arthropoda; class Insecta; order Hymenoptera; family Cynipidae; genus Andricus; species Andricus curvator. The sequence goes on from CAKNYM010031283.1 coordinate 10,582, forward strand.
AAGAATAGCCAAAGTGATCTGGCTATGAAATGTTAAAGTGCCCGTCTTTGATAAATAAAATAGAGGAAGATGGATCGTTGATATCCCGCTTTTTCTTTCTCTTTTCTCATCTATCGAGGATGTTAGACTAGGATAGAGAACTAAGGATTACAACGAATTGGTAATGTAGTATCGTTTCATTTATACGAATTTATTAATGTTATAATAAACATGCCTGTTTCTATGTATATTCTATTTAGTTGATTTAGAATGATTTTCATCAAAATATCCCTAACATCTCATATCAAGATATGGAGCGGAAGAAGAAATTTGTAAAAATATAGAACTCACAAAAATTAAACAAGTATATACCATTATACCATCAAGCCATTTCCCTTTCGGGGTAGGCGTGACACTACCCGATTCGGGTAGTGTTTCTAGGTGGATAGTTTTCTTGTAGTTATAAATAACTACAAGTTTGGGCTCACCACACCCATAATATGCCAACAGCACACAGTATTCTCGAATGTTAAACCTCTACCCCTTGCCGCCAATTCTTGGTGGCTGAAAGGCATCCTGTGTCGGCTCACAGAAATGATTTTAGTCAAACCCTTGCCACTTTCCAACACTTCGTGGGGGCGGAAATGGGCCCTTGTGAATTGCCACAAAAATAATGATGGTCAAACCCCTACTTCTTTCCACTGGTGGCGGGAAGCCACCCCTGTGTCTGGTCCCAGAAATCATATTGGTCAAACCCCTACCCCTTTCAAACACGTGGTGTGGCTGGGACGGAAACTCTGTGTCTAGTCACAGTAATAATGTTGGTCAAACCTCTAAACATTTCCAACACTTCGTCGGGCGAGAAGGCACCCGTGTTACTGGAAACAGAATTAATGTTGGTCGAACCACAACCCCTTTCCAACACTGTGTGGGAGCGGGAAGGTACCCCTGTGAATGGTCACGTTAATAATGATGGCCAAACCCTTACAACTTTCCAAAACTTTGTGGGGGAATGAAGGCACCCCTATCATTGGTCACTAATATAATGTTGGTCAAACAACTACCCTCTAATTAAACTGCGTTTGAGGCGGGAAGGCACCCCTGTGTCTAGTAATAAAAATCATGTTGGCCAAACCCATATCTCTTTTCAACACTCCGTCGGGCGGGAAGGCACCCCTGTTACTGGTTAAAGAAATAATTTTGCTCAAACCCCTACCGCTTTCCAACACTTCGTGAGGGCGGGAAGACACCCCTGTTACTGGTCAAGGAATTAATTATGGGCAAACCTCAAACCCTCTCTGCACTTCTGCGTCTGAGCACTGAAATAATATTGGTAATACGCTTACCCCTTTCCAACACTTCGCGGGGCCGGGAAGGTACCCTCGTGTCTGGTTACAGAAATAATATCAGTGAAACACCAACCCCTTTTCGACACCTTGTAAGGGCATGAAGGCACCCCTGTGATTGGTCACTAATTTAATGTTGTTCAAACAACTACCCCTTAATTAAACTTCGTTGGGGACGGGGGAGCACCCCTGCATCTAGTCACAGAAATCATGTTAGTCAAACACCTGCCCTTTTCCACCACTAAGTGGGGGTGGAAAGGCAG
>CAKNYM010031283.1:12179-41351 GCA_932195095.1 Andricus curvator
CTTGTGTCTGTTGACAGAAATAATGTTGGTCAAACCCCTACCCCTTTCCAAAACATCGTGCGGGCGTGAAGGTACTCCAGTGACTGGTCACAGAAATAATGTTAGTCAAACCGCTACCCCTTTCCCACAATTATTGTTGTCTGAAAGGCAATCCTGTGTCGGGTCGCAGAAATGACGCTAGTCAAACCCCTGCTCGTTCCCAGCACTTCGTGGGGGCGGAAATGGGCCTTTGTGAATTGTCACGGAAATAATTCTATTCAAACCCCTATTTATCTTCACTGGTGGCAAGAAGGCACCCCTGTGCCTTGTCACAGAAATAATATTCGTCCAAACCCTACCCCATCCCAACGCCTGGTCGTGACGGGAAGGCACCCCTGTGGCTTGTCAAGGAATTAATTATTGTCAAACCCCTATCCCTTTCCTAACCATTCCCAAAACTTCGTGGGGGCGGAAAGTTTCCCTTGTGTCTGGTCACAGAAATGATATGGGTGAATCCCCAACCCTTTTCCAAGACCTGGTGGGGGAACAAAGGCACACCTGTGACTGGTCCCTGATATAATTATGGTCAAAAAACAACCCCTAAATGAAACTTAATTGGCGGAGGAAAGGCACTCCTGTGTCTAGTCACTGAAATCATGTTGCTCACACCCCTACCCCTTTCCAAGACTTCCGGGGGGCGGGAAGACACCCCTGTGTATAGTCACGAAAATAGTGATGGTCAAATCCCTGCCTATTTCCAAAACTTTCGTGGGGGCGGGAAGGCATTAATGTGTCTGATTACAGAAATATTGTTAGTCAAACACCTACCCCTGTCCAACAATTCTTCGGGCGGAAAGGCACCCCTGTGACTGGTAACAGAAATAATTTGAGTCAATACTCTACCCTTGATGATACTTCGTGGGAGCGAGAAGGCACTCCTGTCACTGGTGACTGAAATGATGTTGGTCGAACCCCTACCCCTTTCCAATACTTCGTGGGGGCGGGAATGCACCCGTGTGAACAGTCAGACAAATAATAATGGTCAAACCCCTATAATTAGCACCCCTGTGACTGGTCACTAATATAATGTTGGTCAAACAACTACCCCTCAATGATACTTCGTGTGGGCGGGAAGGCGCCCATGTGCCTGGTCAAACCAGGTTTGTCAAACCTCTACCCCTTTCCAACAGTTAGTGGTGGTAAGAAGGCATTCCTGTGTCTGGTCACAGTAATAATGTTGGTCAAACACCTACCTCCTTCCAACAATTCTTGTTGGCGGGAAGGCACCCTTGTGTCTGTTCACAGAAATAATGTGGGTCAAACCTCTACCTCTTTCCGACAATTCTTGTTGGCTGAAAGGCACCCCTGTGTCGGGTCACAGAAATGATGTCAGTCGAACTTTCCAGCACTTCGTTGGGGCGGAAATAGGCCCTTGTGAATTGTCACGGAAAAATTATAGTCAAACCCCTACTTCTTTCCACGGGTGGCGGGAAGACACCCCTGTGTCTGGTCACAGAAATAATGTTGGTCAAATGCTTACCCATTTTCGACAATTCTTGTTGGCTGAAAGGCGCCCCTGTTTCTAGTCACAGAAATAACGTTGGTCAAACCCCTACACCTTGACAACACTTTGTGGGGGCGGTAAGGTACACCTGTGTCCTTTCACAGAAATAATGATGGTCAAACGCCATCCGCTTTACAATACGTTGTAGCGGCGTGTAGGTAACCCTGTGACTGTTTAACAGAAATAATGTTGTTGAAACCCCTAAACCTTTTCAAAACTTCTTGGGGGCGTGAAGCTACCCCAGCGACTAGTCACAGAAATAATGGTACTCAAACCTCTAAAACCCTCCGACAATGCTTGGTGGCTGAAAGGTACTCCTGTGCGGATCACAGAAATAATGTTTTTGAAACCCCTACCCCTTTTCACCACTTCTTGGGGCGTGAAGCTACCCCAGCGATTGGTCACAGAAATAATGTTAGTCAAACCCCTACCCCTTTCCAACACTTCTTGGGGGCGTGAAGCTACCCTAGAGACTGGTCACGGAATTGATGATGGTCAAACCTCTACCCCTTTTCAAAACTTCGTGGGGGCGGGAAGGTACTCCTGTGTCTGGTTACACAAATAATGTTGGTCAAACATCTATTTCTTCACAAAATTCTTTGGGAGCGGGAAGGTGCCACTGTGTCTGGTACAAAAATAATATTAGTCGAACATCTACCCCTTTCCAAAACATTTTAGGGGCAGGGACGCACCTCTGGACTAGTCACAATAATAACTTTGGTCGAACCCCTACCCCTTTCCAACACTTCGTGAGGGCGGGGAGGCGACCCTGTTATTGGTCACAGGAATAATGTTGGTCAAACACCTACTTCTTTCAACCTTCCGTGGGGCTGAAAGGCAATCCTGTGAATGGTCACAGAATTAATGATGTTCTGCCACTACCTCTTTCCAACCCTTAGTGTGCCGGGAAGGCACTTTTGCATCTGGTCACTGAAATAATGTTGGTCAAACGCTTACATATTTCAAAAACTTTTTGGGGTAGGGAAGGCACCCCTGTGGATGGTCACGGAAATAAGGATTGTAAACACCTACCTCTTCCCAGCACTTCGTTTGAGCGTGGAGGCGACCCTGTAATTGGTCACAGAAATAATGTTGGTCAAAAAAAAACTCTTTTCCAACACTTTTTGGGGGCGGAGAGACAACTCTGTGAATAGTCACGGTCTTAATGATGGTCTACCCCTACCCCGTTCCAACACTTCGTGGGGGCGCGGAGGCGACCTTGTGAATGGTCAAGGAATTAATGATGGTGTACACCTACCACATTTCAACGCGTAATGGGGTGAGAAAGCACTCCTCTGTCTGGTCAGAGAAATAATTTTGGTTAAGCCCTTACCCCTTTCCAACACTTCGTGCATGCGTGAAGACTGCCCTGCGACTGGTCACAGAAATAATTTGGGTCAAAACCCTACCCCTTACCAACACTTCGTGGGGGCAGGAATGCACCCTTATGTCTGCGCACAGAAATAATGTTGGTCATACCCCTATTCCTTTACAAAATTTTGTGTGTGCGGGAAGGTACCAGTGTGTTAGATCACAGAAATAATATTGGTCGAACACCAACCGCTTTCCAAGACATAGTAGTAGCGGGGAGGCACCTCTGTAACTAGTCACATATATAACGTTGGTCGAAACCCTACCCCTCTCCAGCACTTCGTGGGGGCGGGAAGAGACTCTGTTAATGGTCACAGAAAGAATTTTGGTGGAACCTCTGCCCCTTTCCAGTACTTTTTTGGGGCGCGAAAGTACCCTTCTGTCTTGTCACAAAAATAATATTGGTCAAACCCCTACCCTTTCCAACACTTCGTGGGGGCAAGAAGGTACCGCTATGTTTGGTCACAGAAATCATGTTGGTGAAACCTCTGCCCCATTCCAACACTTCGTGGGGGCAGGAAGGCACCCCTGTAACTGGTCCCAGATATAATGATAGTCAAACCCCTACCCCTTTCCATCACTGCGTAGGGTCGGGAAGATACATCTGTTTAAGAATTTCAAATTAGATTAAAATCAAGTTCAAAATCCTATTCAACGTCCAATACTCAAGTTAATGTATAACATTCCCGAAAATAAAAACAAGAATCCAACGACCAAATTTAGACCATCACCATAAAATGCTCCTATTGTAATTTGAAAAAAAAAAAGAAAAAATTTTCTTCCTTCTCTTTTTTTATTTTTTTCGTTCTTTTTATTTTTATTATTATCAAATAACAACACAAAAACATTCATAATATTTACCAACGTTTCGGCGCACATACAGCACCCTTTATCAAGGTAAGAAAAATTAGAGCAGGTGGGAACAGTGACGAACCAACGATGCTCCCTCCTCGACACCTGAGATCCAAGTGAGAAGTGACCTCCAATCCAAGTCACCTGATATCAATTTAAGAATTTTAAATTAGATTAAAATCAAATTCAAAATCCTATTTAACGTCCAATACTCAAGTTAATGTATAGAATTCGTGAAAATAAAACAAGAATACAACGAATAAATTTGGACCATCACCATAAAATGCTCCTATTGTATGTAATTAAAAAAAAAAGAAAATATTTTCCTAAAAAAAAAAAATTCTTCCTAATTGGACAAAAAATGAAAAAGACGAAAGAAAAATGAGAAGGTATTCAACCACATCCCCTTCCTTCTCTTTTTTTATTTCTTTCGCCCTTTTTATTTTTATTATTATCAAATCACAACACAAAAGCATTCATAATATTTACCAACGTTTCGGCGCTCATACAACACCCTTTATCAAGGTAAGAAAAATTAGAGCAGGTGGGACCAGTGACGAACCAACGATGCTCCCTCCTCGAAACCTGAGATCCAAGTGAGAAGAGATCTCCAATACAAGTCAGCTAATTTCAATTTAGGAACTTTAAATTAGATTAAAATCAACTTCAAAATCCTATTCAACGTTCAATACTCAAGTTAATGTATACAATTCCTGAAAATAAAAACAAGAATCCAACGACCAAATTTGGACATTTACCATAAAATGCTCCTATTGTAATTTGAAAAAAAATTTGGTTGTTGGATTCTTGTTTTTATTTTCGGGAATTCTATACATTAAGATACCTCTGTGTCTGTTTCACAGTAATAATGTTGGCCAAACCACTACCCCTTTCCAACACGTCGTGGTATCGGGAAGGTACCCCTGTGTGTGTTCACATAAATAATGTTTGTCAAACCGCTAACCCTTCCCGACACTGCTCGGTAGCTGGAAGGCACCCCTATGTCGGGTCACAGAAATGATGCTGGTCAAACCCCTACCCCTTGGCAACACCTTGTTGGGGCGGGAAGGCACCCCTGTGGCTGCTCACAAGTATAATGTTGGTCCCCTTCCCAACACTTCGTGGGGTCAGAAAGGGACTTCTGTGTCTGGTTACAGAAATAATGGTAGTCAAACCCCTACCCCTTTCCAACACTTTGTGGGGGCGGGAAGGTACCCTTGTTTCTGGTCACAGAAATAATATTTGTGAAACCGCTATCCCTTTCCAATTATTTATAATGAGGTTTTTTGACCAATTAAAATTTTCGAATGATTAATTTCAGTCAAGGGTGATAATTTATTTACTTGAATTAAGTTAGTGGTCAAGAATGGATCGAAAACGTTTTACATTTTTGTTTATCCATTAAGTTAATTAGATAATCAGGCATTCACTATCAACACTTGTTAAAAGTTGAATGGGTTTAGATGGTTATGTGTGATGAATAGCTCTGCTATACCAGCTCAAACTTCTAGGAATTAATAAAGCAATGCTAAAAATTTAATGAATTGTCTAGCATAAATTGATAATTGATTTTTAATAATTACAATAAGGGAATAAAAGGATGAGATAGAAGATGAAAACTGTAGCTATCCTTTAAAGGCTTTAAATTCAGCTACCGAACATGAAAGTGATTCGAAATTACTAAAATTACCATTTGTAATTTAAAAGGTAAATGCGATTCTAAAAACTAAAGGTAAAACTTCGAAATTAAAAGTTTTCTATGTTTAGTGAATGGAATATTATCCACACTTTGAAATTTTTTCTTCGACCGTTGTTATTAATAATGAAGTCAATTCATATAAGAATCTATTATTTTGGTCATACGGTCCAGTAAAAATAATAATAGTAGATTCAGTTGTCAAGAATCATGCTTTATTCGTTAATTTTAATTTAAACCAACGTACGTTTTCGACCTTGTTGCAGGCCTTCTTCAAGGTAATACATAACCTAAATTAAGATAATATACATAGATTTAATAAACCGAAAAACATTTATAATGAACAAAAAAAAATGGATAATTTAAAAAATATCACAACAGGTAAATTTAAAATATTTTTTTTTGTTCACAATTTTTTTTTTTTTTTTTTTTGTTCATTATAAATGTTTTTCGGTTTATTAAATCTATGTATATTATCTTAATTTAGGTTATGTATTACCTTGAAGAAGGCCTGCAACAAGGTCGAAACGTACGTTGGTTTAAATTAAAATTAACGAATAAAGCATGATTCTTGACAACTGAATCTACTATTATTATTTTTACTGGACCGTATGACCAAAATAATAGATTCTTATATGAATTGACTTCATTAAAAGTTTTCTTATGACAAGAAAACCTGGTGAAAATTAGTAACGAAAAGGAAACTATTCTCATGGGCCTCTAATAGAGAAGAAAACGTTTCAAACGGAATACGTTATTAGAAAGCTTTAAGAAACTGATTCAATGAATTCACATTCGAATTTGCGGAACGTTGAATAGCAATTTAAATTTTTCGTTGTTTTACATCCTCAGCTTCGACAATCTTGCTACAAAGAGTACATGCAAAGTTAATTCAGTGTATTTCGTAGGTTTTTCAGCGATCGCAGGGCTTGCAAACACGCAAAGTATACTAAAGCCTGACAGGCACTTCGAACTTTGCCTTGGACCGAAGGTGACCATGCAATGTATCTAAGAAGGACTTTTAGTCTCGAGTTCTGTTTACAAAATTTCTATCTGAATACTTGACTGAGTTTGAAATTTAGAGTTTATTAAAAATATTGAATTTGAAACAAAAAGTGACAATCCCACCGCTGTCACCAAATCAGTTGTCACGTTCCGAGCAAAAGGCGAGAATAGTATGGAAATATGAGAAAGAGAGATACCACTGTTGCCGATTACTAGCAATCCTATAAGGATTGCATCTCTTTGATTTTGTAGAACAGCGACGGAATTCTACTGGATGTTTTGTATGAATTGTCTTCCACGAATGATCGGAAGCAACTCGATTAACTTGTCGATTTTATCTCCGATATTTTGTAGAAAAGCGACGGAATTTTACCGGATATTTTGTTTGAATTCACTTACACGAACAATCGGACGTTAATCAAAAAATGAGTTCTCTGCCGAACGTATAACCGGCATACTTTATTCAGGAAGAGACTCGTACGATGACCGAAAGTTTCAGCCGTATGGACTTTGTTCAAAACCCAATACGGGTCCTCTATAGATTTCACGTACTGAATGCGGCTCTGTGGCACGCCCAGGTATGTATAGGTCTCTCCAGCGCTAAGGTGTGGTATAGCGCTTCTATCGACGAGCTCAGGGTCTTCGGGGATGTCATTAAGTTTTCCTCGCTTCAAATGAACCTTGGTGCATTTTCTAACCCAAATTCCATTCCAATCTCCTCATTGTATTCTTCGACAATCCCTAGAGCTGAGTGTAGTTGCTTTTTATTTTTAGCATAGATCTTGAGATCATCTATGTAAAATACATGAGTGACCTTATACTTTCAAATTCCAGGTTTGCCACAGAAGTACCCTTCGGAATGGCAAAGTTCGAGAGATAGTGACAATAATTTGAGGCAAAAGAGGAGTGGGATCATGGTGTCGCCCTGAAAGACACCTATCTCAAAGGTGACGGTATTAGTTGTCACAAGATGTTTTTCAGATGAGATAGTAAATCTGATTTCCTTCGAGCCGCGTTGTTCGTACATTTCTCGCCACACAGGTCCAATTATCCGAACAATCCTACCATTCAGGATAGCTGTGAGGATCTTATACAGTGTGGTCAGACAAGTAATTGGCCTGTAATTCTTTGGGTCAGCTAAGTTGCCCATCTTTGGACGAAGTACTGTGCGCCCTTCCAGCAACCACTCCGGAATAAGCTCTTCCGACTTTAGATATGATGTGAAAATGCGGGCCAGATGCTGGTGCCTTGAACAAAATTTCTTCCACAAAAAGGTCTTGATACCATCTGGTCCCGAAGCGGAATAGTTCTTCATGCTTCTTAAGACTTTTTTCACCTTCTCGGTAGTGATAGGTGCGCATTCTTCCTCAGGTGTTATGAAGCTCCACGAAGCTCGTCATCCAGTTCTGCCAGATCTTTGGGCTTTGAAGAAACCTGGATGTCGATGTTTCATCGTGCCCTGAAGCATCGCTCTTCCTCTATTGGATCGCCGTTGGTCTCAGTGTCGCCTCTCTTGCTCTTTTGCCGGCTTGTTCTGGCTACAGTAGAGTAGGCACTCCGCTTACATAACCTTTTTTCGGAGTTGTTCGGCATGGTTTCGCAGACATTGACGCGAGAAGTGTGAGAGCTCTGGGTGTTTCTCGCAACACAGAGCATGCAGTCGTACCATGAAACCTTCTTGTTCAGGGGCCATACTGGTACCGTATCACTACAGCAGGTCGTCATTGAGTCGATCGGTCCACTCAAAAGTATTCAGCTTCCGCAGGTTCATCGCATTAACTCCGTCTTCATTGGCTCCCCCAACTCTAGGGTATTCGGCATTGTTGTCCGACCCACTGCCGGGAGCCCTGTGCGTTCGATTGTTTTGAACCGCACTTGCTACAACTATGTTTCTTATTAATATTGTTGTTCCCACGATGGCTAGGAAAAAGGGTTCGTCTATCCATGTAGAGCCCTGCATGCGAGAATAAGGCTGCATACTCTGAGAGGTCGCCCGGTATCCCAGAGTCACCGTTCGAGACACCACACCCAGGTGTCATTCAGTTTTCGGCACGGTTGTTACGCGTTAGCTTGGGGGTTAATTCCTTCGGGAACACCCCTGGACAATTGTCCGTGACTGCTTATTAATTATTTTAACTATATTCAGCAGAAACCCTTGTTACAGGGACCCTCTATCCCGCTTTATAATCATCATTATTTAATATATCGGGTTTATGAGTATATACATATGATACTATAGATTTCTCAGAGTAAGTTGTGTTGCGTCAAGTCTGGCGTTGTATTAATATTTCCAAAAATTGCGGATATAACAGTCCTCGGGTCTTAAAATCATCATCGCCCTCGATGAATTTAAAACAACTTGAGGGAAACAAGCGATATTTTTCCTTTTACATAATATATTGTAATTTCATTAACTAGTCTAAATTTCTGATCAGAACTAATATTTTAACAATGATTATTCTAATAAAAATACTTGCACTAAACTTTTACTGAAACGTTAAGTTTATAGGCTATTCTTCATGTATAATGTTTTAGTTACCAGTACTACCACCATCACCGTGGTTTTGAAATAAGATTTTCGATCAAAATATTCCACGCATGTTTTATTATTTTTTTTTTAATTGACCTTGGCCACGCATTCAGTTTTTATTGAGTTTTTTTATTGAGTTCAGTGATATTCAAGAAATCGGGTCCAGCCTGAACCCTCAAAAACGTTTTATATGCCAAACGGTTAGCAATCTATTTTTAGGGTCCTGTTCAAACTTAAACCCTTTCCTTTGCTACCCATGTACAAGAAACATATCTAATTGAATTAACTTTTATAACGCAATCATTTATTTTTCAGGCTTATGAAATTAAATGAGTTTGGCCTAACTGATGGGCTTATGGACCGCTGGCTGAATTGGAAAGTTGAAGAAAAAATTGAAAAACACTTTCAATCAATTAACATGAGTCAAGTGTACTTAATTTTTACTATACTTTTTTCTGGCATGCTTGTGTCTTTTTTAATTTGTATAACTGAATATATGGTATATAAAGCAAACTTGGAAACTAATCTTCAACAACGAAAAACTAATAGTCAATGCCATATATCAAAGCTGTCCACAGTGATGAAATTAAGGCGCGCTATAACGTTTGCTTCACAAGAAAAGAGACAGGATACTCCTGCTCGGAAATCTGAATGGATATCGGATAAAACATAAGTGTGTCCATTTTTGTTTGAAATCAGTCAGTCTTAATCCCATATTAGTATGTTAATATTTTTAATTAGTCTGGCATGAACTGAAATAAATACGAATTTGTGCAGAATTTATTATTGATAATTTCAATTATATGTATAGAGTCGTCCAAGTATCACGTAAGAATTCATTAGGTCATTTTGAACCCCTCCTTCTCTCCATATAAGCATCTGTACGAATTTTCTATACCGCCTTCACCAATCCCACGTAAGATTTTTCTTATTTCGCCCCTGTTTTTCTGCTGAATGTAAGTTTTCAACAAAAGAGACAAAAAAATCATAAAATCTAATGTAAAAGTATTTTACGTTGCGGAATATTACAGAAGATTTACCTTTTCTCCTTTCTGTTTACTCTTCTTTCAGTAAGAACCAGCAAACGTTCATGAGGACTTCGTTCTTTCCACAAATGGCTTGCGTTGTTCTTGAGCATATCGATAGTATCATGTTTGCGAACTATTTCATGGTCACATTTTTAAAGTCTCATATATTATGAAGGGTAAGATATTTGGTCGGCTAGAAAGACTTTATCGTTCGTGAGTTTTCTTCAAACTCTAATGTACAGAATACTGAACACTACTTATCTAAAATAAATGCTCCATCATTATTGACAACTAGCTTCCAACGACTAGACATGGAGTGAATACCGTGCATACAGTAGTATGCAGACAGCTAGCGAAAAAAGTTTCCACGAGCAATTTCGAAGTCTCTTCTATTAAAGAATTGCTAAGTGATCGGAATCAAAAGAGGCAGGATCCAAAGAATAAAGATGGTGTACAGAACTTCCCAGCCAGGTTGTAGATTTGCGAGGTGTGTTGTTTTTTCCACGTATAATCCATATATAACTGCAAAATATTCAGGGTGTCCCAGACTCAAGTGTCCGGACTTATATACCTGTATATAATTAAAAAAATAAATCGAAAATTCCTTTTCTAAAAATCAGTTAAGATTTTCGTTTTTGAGTTATAAAATATTTAGGCTGGACCGATCAGGAGCGCGGTATAAACAGATATGCGTGTGTAAGCGGGAATTCGACGCAGTGTTATTGACGCAAGTGTCAAAGTGGTGTTAGCGAAGGGAAAATAGCGGTTACTACACTACGTTGGACTCCTGGTAACGCACGCACGACTGTTGATACCGCTCTCCTAATTAGTCTATCCTAAATATTTCATGACTCAAAAGCTAAAACTTCCACTGATTTTTGGAAAAGAAATTTCCGCTTTATTTTTTTATTCTCAGACAGCCATATAAGTCCAGACACTTGAGTCCGGGATATCCTGTATACACTTAGTATACAATTTCCACAAACTCTGTAGAAGTGTTAGTTGATTTACGAAAAAAAACGATAAAGACTTTCTGTTCAACCCAGAATGATGATTTTTTTGAAGTGAAACTTCTTATCGTGCTTATTCAGCAATCACCGTGGCGGCTACGTGTGACACGTTGGAGATTGCCAAAGTTACAGTCGAGTGAACAGTGCAATCACGCGGCAAGGAAATAAGGGGGAGATGATGAGGGAGTCGGTATACAGAACATAACATAGACGTAAGTGCTGACATGAATGTTAAGGAAATAAGGCAGGAAAATAATGAGTAGAACAATTTTTAAGATTGACTGTAGATAAATTATAAACACCGTTCTCATTCAAAAAAACAATATAAATGCTACCTCATAACCTTTTGAATTGTAAGTTCCACATGGTGAAATCGGTAATAAATATGTATATTGAAGTTTCACTTCTCCGCCTTGTCCAAGCTGCAGCAAGTTTTTTAAATAGATGAAGATGTTCAATAGAAGCTTCTAAGATATTTTTAAATATTGAAAGTCATAATGGCTTCAAAATATACCATATGCAAAATTTAAAATTAGGGTTGTGAGTTTTTATTTAGTGGGAGTGGGCGAGATGTTATTTTTCATTAAAAAAACACCAGATATGAAATAAAAAATCAGACAGAGATACATTGTAATCCGTAAAGCGGTTTCTTGAAATTCCAATAATTACAATTTCACAATGTTCATACAGGCCTCTGCTCTAAAATTTGATGTTGAGTCCTTGATATTTATATTCTTGATAACGTTATTTGTCCGCCCTCTTCCAGGAAAAATGGTTATATCGCAAAAGGGAGAAATGAATGAATTTATCCTAAAAAGTAAGATAACAGTCTAGCGGTTCGGACCTTATGAGGCTTTAAAACATTAAACTCTTGCGCTAGGTGCTCAGAGGCATTGCCTTACAAAAGGAGTTTAAAAAAGGTACCGGCTTGGCTCCATTATCGGCAAAGTGGCGTAGGTAAAAACCTGCAAATCTTACGCATGCAAAACAGGACGGATTTTTGTCGCGCAAAACGACATAAATAAGACAAAACTTAAAGGCGATATATATTTTTAAAAAATTAGATCAAATTCCCTTGAGACAAGGGCATCAATGAAAACAACGGCGATACCACTTTAATTCTTGGAAACTTCAAGGATACAGACAATTCAAATTCAGGCTTAAAATTCACAAAGGCATAAGCCCTTCAAAACAACTTTTACAAATTCCCAAATGGGACAGGTAAACAAAAACCTCAATTTGATACGACAGTCTGACAAGAAGTGTTCAACAGGCTTGATGCTCTCAATCACCAAGCACAGACCATGAAAGGAAAGATTGCGCAGTCGGCCCACTTAGCGCTTCTGCGTCGCGTTAATCATATTGATTCGCGCCTTTGCAGGGCTTTTCTCTCAGAATTTGCGCACTATCTGTCACGGTGCGGGAACTTCCGTCTGCGCTTTTCCGCTTCCCTCTGCTGGTAGCGGATGCTGACTGCTTTGACTAATGGACTGCGCCGATACCGCCATGTTACATATTGGTAGTACAATAATAAATGATTGCGTCCTTGACTACCTGTCGACATGCGGCACATTCAGCCCATTTTTCGTCGTCCTTTGAAAAAACAGCTCCATACTTTCAGGTGCATTTGAGAAACATGTTTGCCTTGAGAACTCCCTCCGTGAATCTTGTGGATTCTCCATAAAACATAAAAAGAAAATCCCCCAAAAAATAAATAATAGGAAAGAATCCTTAACTCATCCCAAAAGAATTTGACCTTCTGGCTTAATTAATTTTCAACTTCATTATTTTAAAAACAAAGCCAGAATACTGGTTGAAAAGACCGGCAATAGAAGCTTCTTACAATTAAAGGCAAACTACAGTCGAAGAACAAGCGTCATAACGATACCAAATAAAAAGGAACCATGGTCAAATCATAGGACCCAGTGTTCAATCACAAAGTAGTGGTAGGCATTAGAACATAACACTATGCAACGGCAAAAAAAAAAGATCAAAAATTGAAATAAAAAAAATAATGAGGAAGAAAGGCATTCCATGCACAAGAAAAAAAAACATATAGTGCAACCATTACACAGGCCGACAAAAATGACATAATTTTTGTACCCAAAGACCGGACTATGTGACGCCGATGGATTTTGGTATCCTAAAATTGAATCCGTTATCCAAATTTTTCCCATACGTCAGGTTTTTGAGATATCCTAACCTAAAAGTGCAAAAATGGCTCTTTTTAGCTATATTTGAGGCAATGTAACACGATCAAGAATTTTTTCCCTAAAAACTGCTAACGCCATCGTTTAGTACTCCTTTTCATCTTCGATTTTCATTTTTGATCATCTCGAATCGATGTTTTTTCTCCGAGATATCACACACTAACCATTCAGTTTCGCTTTGCCTTGCATTGTTAGGTTAGGATATCTCAAAAACCTAACGTATAGGAAAAATTTGGATAACGGATTCAGTTTTAAGATACAAAAATCTTCGGGGTCACATAGTCCGGTCTTTGGGTTTAAATTTTGTCGGCCTGTGTTATTAGCCTAATAGCGAACTTTAGACTTCCATGGTCCCTTCCTGCAGAGCGGGCATTCTCAGTGGTGAACTTTGGGCTCACCCCACCCAACACAGAATAGTTGTAGCTTTGTTAGACACCATGGCCACATGTGGTCCCTTTTTCCACAATTGTAGCAGGGCACTCCGGCGAGGTTCTCCTGCATCAATCCCAGGGTCATCCAACGCCCGGCGCAGAAAAGCTTGAGTACCTGGGGACACTCCTCCCAGGAATCGCCTTCCTGGTCAAAGTTATAGCAGGGGCTCCCTGCTGTGAAGACGGTCGTCTTTTCCTGAGAGGACGTTCCCCATGAGCGAGAAAGCAGCACTACCTTAGTGAGAATCCTACCACGTATTCCTTCTTCCCCCCTACTACTTCCTGGAAAGAAGGCCTTGCTAGCTGCTAAGGTGGCACCATACCGCTCGCACCTGGCTTTAGCTCCTTAGCCCACGAGTTTGAAGGGGCAGCAGGCAGTACCGACGGTAAAGGTGGCACCGCACCACTAAATCCAAGCTCACGCTCCTTAGCCCGCGACGTCGATGGCGCAACAGGTCGCGTTAGTGGCCAACATAGTTGTATATTCTTTGGTCCCATTTTTGGTACTTTTGACCATGATGATGATGGGGTAACGAGCCGTGCTAGCAGCGAGGGTGACACCATACCGCTCAGACCTTGTTTTCACTCCCCAGCTTGTAGTTTTGAAGAACGTAAGCTGCATTTATGTCCTGCCTCTGATCCTTGAGCCGGGGATGTTGATGGGGCACTTTATCCTACTGACGATGGAGGAGGAACCGCACCACTCGGTCCTGACTTTATTTTCTCAGTCCGTGGTGTCGATTGGACAGTAGGCCTTGAACGCGGCGGAGATGGTAGCGTGCCCTTTGTTCGTTCTGGTGGTGGCCGTGACAGCGACGAAGAGCCTCTCTTTCTTCTTCTTTGGAGGTAAACTGACATATAGCTTGCAAACATGTCGTACTGGCCTGGGCCTACTCCTCCTCAAGGGAAGCAACACAGAGATATGTAATCAGGGATACCAACTTAGATAGTAGTGAGACGGTTCAACTCGTCACCGCACCAGCTGATAAAAGGAAACAAATATATGTCAGCTGACTGGCGGGAAAACCGACAAAGTCTCTCCATCAGCTGTTGCGATAAGAAGAAAAGGGACAGCGATAAGAAATTGCGAGACAGGAACACGAAATTCTTATGAAAAGATATAGGTCAGTAAGGCAAGCAGGTAATCGATAAACTCGCGCGCAACCAGACCCCCAAGAGTAGGGAGACAAGCGGGACCGAGCATACAGGGGATTGCTCGATCGATGAGACGCGAATGAAACGACACTTGCGATCCAACCCAGCAGGAGAACGGAGTTCTCAGAACCGTAGCCAGAATAGCTGGAATCGAAGCAACTGAGACGCTTACGAGGTCTCACCGCCTTGCATACTACTTTAAACAACATTATCCAGGAGATCACACTCAGGTTTTTAATTTTACAAATCTTATTGCTCGCTCGAAAAATGGTTCATTTCACCGAAACTGAATTCTGATTTACCCAAACTCATGATGGGGACGGTTGGCGTATGACTTGCCAGGGCAAAGATTTTCTCTCAACCGGGGTTAGACCCGGAAACTGAAAACCGATGCTCCCAAGGGCAGGAAATATGTGAATTGACTTCCCGTACTGGAATTGGGTATCATCGAAACTTTCCATTTTAATTAATGAAATTTTACGCTTGATAATTAAAGCAGACTTCTCAACCAGGGCCAACACCTGGAAATTAGACCGCTTGATGTACGAAGTGTTAAATTTCAACAGGGTTAAAATGGAATAAAGAGATCATTTAAGTCAAAATTCAATTAGAAGTCTTGAAAAGTTGTACTAATGTTTGTAAGTACTGAGCTCACATACCTAAATTCAAAATTGAAGTAAAAAGCTAGGCAAATTAAGCGGAATTTTAATCTCAACATTCCACCTGGATGAATTAAAATGATGCTTAATTTATAAAAGTGAAAGGGAACAGAGCGATATTAAAATTCAAAAAGAAAGCTCCTGGATAATCAAGGGGGCAAACAGTTTAGAGAGTTAGGCTTACAGGTCACCTCGTGAAATTCGCTGAAGAAAAATAAAAGAATTAGACAAGAAAACTCAACGGGCTAACGTACGCAATTCCTGTTCGCGCTTAAGTGAACCCACCGCTCAACGAAATTTTAATAAAATATTGGCAAATTTATGGATGGCAGTCATGGACATTAATGGGGTCGCGTTAAATCACATTGAATCCTTGGCATTTGTAGAAATCAGGTCCCCAGAAAATTTCATCTCTCAACAATTTTTGGCTGCAAATTACTTCCGTTTTGAAAGCTTGCGCATCCTAGAAAGTATCGTCACTCGTACAGATGGGAATAACAACCTTATCCTACTTCCTAGGGTTTCCTTAAGGGTAATTTTCCAAAATAGGGTGGTAAGGGCTACTTTTAATGTCCTCCCAACGCTCAATCCAGTCTGTGTCATTGGACTTGAGTTGTTGAACAGGCTCCATTAAAAGCAATTTAAGCTACCACTTTTATGAATTCACAATTATTCATGAAAGATGTTTAAACTGCGACAGACATATTCAAGATTAATACGAATTAAACTCTTCAGGGAATAATTTACCTTGCGGGATGCACAAGTGCAAATTTGTATAGAGGGATATGCAGTCTTAAAAGTTACTCAGTTAAATCGAATCGAATTAATTTAAATGCATCTTTCCGTCCGATCCCTGCCAACCATCAAATTGACCAATGTTACAGTAGAAAAGGTCTTAGACACAGAGGAAAATCTAAAACATGTATGTACTCCACAAAAAACTCTTAGCCTATGAGGGAGACGAATACTTAGAGTAATGGTTGCGTACCATTATAAACAGAGACATAATAAATGCGAAAGGATATACTCTCTTAGCCAGATAGAGTAGGCGCAATATTCTTTTGCATAATAGAACAAAGAGATCATCGATGAAGCAAATATGATATAATAATAATTCTACCCTACATGCGATAAAACAAAAATTTGATTAAAATAGATACAAAGTAGCAAGTTTCGAAGAATATGCCTGTACACAAGATTCGAGACAATTGCAGCTATGTTGTGAGCATGCACCGTGCCTACCGCCGCTGCCACCATTTTCACTTCGTAATACATTTTTACAAGTCAGTTTATGTTTAGCCAAAAGGTTTCTATAAAATCGCACCACAACTTGATCATTCTTCATGAGATCATCGGAAAAAAGTGCAATAAACTCGCGCGAACAATAACCACTCCACATACAATGCAGAAACATAATGCAAAAATGACCACGCACGTTCGAAGAGGCAATCTGCAGTAGTTTCGTGTTCCATCTGAAGAGGGTGCAGTTCTCTCGTAAACGATGAAGATGTTGAAGAATAAGAGGCGGTAAACCGTAACTGTCGAAGTATATTCCTCTGCCTGAGCTGCCGACGAGGCTGCAATAAGTTGTCTTGCACCGTTAATTTGCAAGAAATTGTCGTACTCGGCATAAACTAGACAATTGTTAGTGTGTGTGAGTGCTTCTTCAAAACGAACCTCAATTCTTAAAGAGCCGTGCTTTAAAACATGTCAAAATGAGTATCAGTATGCTGATATGTCTGGTGTAGGATAGAAGGTAAAAAGGCAGCATCCGTGTGCATAATCATCACGATCTATATTATTTCCTTTATTGAGAAAATGAATACCACACACCGTGAACCATGAGTGGTATGCCTCAACCTAGAAATTATTTTTTGTAAAATCTGGTTGAATAGGTTGCGATGGGATCTGCATGCCGCGGACATATAGTGAAAAGTGATTTATTTTATAATTGTGAAAATTAAGTGAGGTTTTGTGGCGTTTCCGTTGTATGTAGCATGGTCGACAAATCCAATGATTATTCTTTTGAGTAGTTGTCCAAGTACAACATTTTTAAGAGTCCTGATTTGTATGCCAGCGTGAATGGTTAGTGCTTTCATTTCTACTCTAGTAATGGGATATTTGGCTGTCCCTTGAGCTAGTGCTTTTGCGTGAGCAGGTGAAATACAAGGACTTATTTTTGCTCGACGAACTAAAAGAGTGGCTTCTTCAGTATGGATGGATCCCTGACCAGTAGATTCCATGAGGCAGGAAACATCTTTGGAACGTACGAGAGGAAGACTAAATTCTGCACCGTTTAAAGGAAATCTATCCTGATTAAAAACATCACATTTTATATGACCAATCAAGTCAATTTTTTTCCAGAACCAAAATATGCGCGACAGAGCTTAAGCCACTTATTTTCATCAGCAATGCCTTTCATCTGCCCAGGGCTATCATTGACGCACAAAGACGCTGTAAGATAACTTGATTTTGCATCTGGTCCATAGTTGAGTTCATATTTGAGCAATAGAAGCTGCATTTTCCTTTGTTATTTCTGGTGCGTTTAATGCTATGTTGAGATTCAGCATGTTATGTTGTAAATCAATGTATTGATCTCCGCTGCCAGGAACGACGAATTCTATAGGTGAATCGTGATTGAGTGATGAAATAGGTTTGTAGTGAACTCACTGAGAACCTTCTATCGATGTTTGAGCCTCTTGAGCAGTGATTTATATCCAGAACCTCTCATAAGGTTTTGTACCTTCTCCACAGCACGTTTCTTTAAATTCTGTCCAGATGCTCCAAGATGTGTTTTCGCTGCATTTTTGAGTGGAATATTGCGTTCCAAGGTGTCAACGACGTTCATATCCGTGCGTAGCGCTTCTTTACCGACTACGCATACACCACGAGTCAAAAACGGCAGAACACGACGAAAGAATCCATCGAGAAAACTGCCAATTCCGTGTCCTCTTCAGTAGGGAGATCCAATATAAATTTGTGAAAGTCCTCCTTCACCAACTTGATTCGTGTAATAATTGTCGTATAGAGATGTTTTTAATTTGATAAAAGATACATCACAACTAGTCTATTCGTTTAAAATGAAGTGTCACGGTCAGAGATCCAAATGTATATTTTTTCGAATCAACAGACACAAATCTCAAAAGTGGTGATTTAACATCTCCAAAGATGCGTCGTTCACAAATATGGCAATAGACAATGTGTTTTTCTAGTAATCCATTTGTGAGACTCGCTGGTTGACACGCCATGTAGAAATCTGTTCATAAAAGAGTCCATCAATCACTTCACCAGCCAAATCTTCCAACTCGTATACAACAGGCGAATATGTTCTTCACATTATAACCCGTTTAACAACAAACTATTCCTCACTCCATCCCGATTCATATCCTTCATATCCAGGCTTTTTTCTTTTTATCGTTTTTGCAATAACGTCTGTGTAATTTTTTTCGTGCGATGGATGCGTTCTGTAGGGTAACATCAGATGGTGGCATACCAATACTAGAATAACGTGTATTATTGTATGCTGTTACAAGTAATTGAAGGATATCAATATATCTGTGAGTGTTTCGGTGAGTAAGGTATCGTCACATACGCTCTTTGAGAGTACGATTAAAACGCTCTACAACTGCGGCTTTTACAGTATGATCGCGTGCAACTCGAAATTTTATTTCACTTCTCTCACCGCGTCAAGACCCGCACGAAGCTCTGGTTTCTGGATATCTCACCTGGTTCCAAAGCATCGTCATAATCATCATCATCGTCGTTGTCCTCTGAGGGGCTCATAATCTCAAGAACGAGATCGTCTTCATCATATCCTTAGTAATTTAAAAAAATAAATAAGAACAGTATTAAATATTTGTTTAAACAATGTTTATTCTTTTTTTGCAATATGAGAAAAACATTAATACTCACTAAGAAGAATGTTAACATTTCTCAGGATAGAAATGTTCATGGTGACGAATTCTACTACTAACCCCTGGCATATTTCTGTCGTTGTTGTTGTTGTTGTTGTTGTTGTTGTTGTTGGTACCATTGCGCCATCTGTAATGAAAAATAAAAACGAAATCAGATTATTGTTCATTGATATACACCAGGGGTACCCAGCGACGGGAAATTTCTCGAGTTCAGCTCTTTCAACACGTGTGTATTGCTCGCCTCGTTTCCGCCACCAAGAGTCTCTACTCTACTGTAAGAGTTCGGGGTGGTGGTAAATTCTATTCTATGACATAACTTCCCTAACATAACTTATATTTGACGGGCCGAGAGTAAAAGCGGTGTATAATTAGTAGAGGAGCGAAAGCGAATTTGAAAAGCTTCAGCGTAACACCGGTTTGAATGAGCGAAACTCAAGCCGTTTTTCCCTGTAGTCTCGTGGAAACAGTATCTCCAGACAGAGGCTCCAGAACGTGGGATTTTTCAGCCCCCACCACGTTCCCATCTGGGAGCAATACATGCAAACGTAGCGTGTCGGTGAGACGGCTCTGTTACGCGTTGCGTCGGCCATCCTCGTGTAAAGCCGAAAGTGCACGAGCAGGAATCCGTGGCTCGGGCCGAGCTCGCTCGAGTCGGAATTCGGAGTCGCTCGACTTCACGATTCGGTTTCGTTGGCTTGTTGGCTATTAGGAGGTTTGGGTTGATTTTTGTTTTCAAAAATTCACACCTAAACGAAAGACTTCAAATACATGTAACGAAGTCTTGAAATATTTAATGATTATGTCTTACAGGAATGTATATGGGATTTTAAGGTTAGGTTAATAATATCTTATCACTTTCAAGTGGTTTCATTTTTTATTATTTACGTTTTATTTTTCTATCGATTTTAAATATTGCAAAGTTAGAATGATAATAAATAATTATTATTTTCAATTTATTGAATTAATCAAAATTTTTACTATGTACTTGCCTCTGATAATTACCTTTCTTTTCATGCTATTTTATTCTATAATCACAATTTAGTGAATTTTAAGAGAAAAAGCTGAAAAATTATTAACTTGACCTCATATGCTTTCCTAATATACAAAAACTATATAAAACCTTCAATGTTTTAAAATATTTATCTCAACATTACAAAATTTATTTTTTACACTTTTATTTTAATTGTGAAATAATTGTAATTGGAAATTAATTGTGAATAATATTGTAAAATAAATTTAACAAAATTTATTTTATAAATAAATATCTCATGATTTTTTACGGACAAAAAAATTTTAAAGGTGAGTCTTTGTAGTATTTTAATAACTAATGAATATGTTTTCAGAATATTTTTCCTTGATTCTGCCCTCATAGGTTCAAACATGGTACAAAAAACCATCGTGAAATTTCAAATTAAAACTGTACTCTGTATAAATTAATTTTGAAAATGATAAATAATAATACCTTTTATAAATATTCTTAAATTTTATTTGAATATAATACACATTCATTTTTATTTAAAAAATTCTTGTAAATAGTTGGTCATTTTTTTAATTTTACGACATTTTGGTACCATGTTTCACCTAAGGGAATAGATTTTAGGAATGAAATTATAAAAATATCTCAATTAGTTAGTGTTTGGTTGATAATTACATTTTTTGTTGAAATTTTTATTTCACATATCTGAAATATTGATAAATTTGGTGAAATTTGGTCAGCAGTTCGAACTCGGAAGTTCATTGCCTCACTACCCGATTCGGGTAGTGTTTCTAGGTGGATATTTACTACCAATGTGGGCCCACCACACCCACGACGGGCCAACAGCACGCAGTATACCTGAACGGTCACCCATCCAAGTACTAACCGCGCCCAACAATGCTTAACTTCAGTGATCTTACGAGAACTGGTGTTTTCAGGGTGGTATCGCCGTTGGCCAAGAATCCTATATGAAAATTATATTTATATATAAGTTAAAAATGAGCAGAAAAAAAAAGTTAAAAAATAAACAGTTATTCGAAATTTTTATTTTGCACACAAAAATATTTTTCACCTTAAATTATAATTTTGTTGGAATTTTTCTTTTTTCTTCATTGAAAAATTTTTTTATTTGAAAATTCATTTATTTGGTTGAAATTTAATTCTTTGAAGGTTGCATTCAACTGTTTTTAATTAAAAATTAGAATTTTCTCATTGAACAAGCATTCACAACATTTTTCGTTGAAAATTCAGCTTTTTTGGTTGAAAATTCAACTGTTTAGTTCAAACTTATATTTTTTGTTGAAATTTTGATTGACATACAGAAATATTCAAAAATCTTGGAAAATTTTCTTAAGAATCTCAGGAAAATTATATTTTACCTACAACCTTAAAAATAAATAACAAATAACTTAAAGAATAAATAGTTATTAGAAATTTTTATTTTGTATTAAAAATTATTTTTTGCCTAAATTATAAATTGGTTGTAATTTTCCTTTTTTCTTGGCTAAAAATCGTTTTTACTTGAAAATTTATTTATTTTGTTGAAAATTTATTTTTTCATTGTTAAATTGAACCGTTTTCTATTAAAAATAATTTTTTTAAATTGTAATAGCAATTATCACATTTTTCGTTGAGAATTAATCTTTTTTGCCCAAAAATTAACCGATTCGTTTGAAAATGTTTTTTTTTTTGTTCAAATTTCAATTTAAAATATCTGAAATCTTAGAAATCTATCACTTTCAAGTGGTTTCATTTTTTATTATTTATGTTTTATTTTCCAATCGATTTTGAATATTGCAAAATTTAAATGATAAAAATCATTATTATTTTTAATTCATTAAACTAATCAAAATTTTTACTGTGTACTCATCTCTGATAATTACCTTTCTTTCCATGCTATTTTAGGCTGTAATCACAATTCTTGGGATTTTAAGAGAAAAAGCCGAAAAATTATTACTTTGAACTCATATGCTTTCTTAATATATAAAAACTTTATAAGACCTTCAATGTCTTAAAATATTTATCTCAACATTACAAAATTTAGTTTTTACAATTTTATTTTAATTGTGAAATAATTGTAATCAGAAATTAATTCTGAATAATTGTAAAATAAATTTAAAAAAATTTATTTCATAAAGAAATATCTCATGATTTTTAAAGGACAAAACAATTTTAAAGGTAAGTCTTTGTAGTATTTTAATAACTAGCGAACATATTTTTAGAATATTTTTCCTCGATGCTGCCCGGATAGGGTCAAACATGGTACAAAAAACCGTCGTGAAATTTCAAATAAAAACTGTGCTTAAGAAATAAACAGTTATTCGAAATTTCTATTTTGCATACAAAAATATTTTTCGCCTTAAATTATAATTTTGTTGAAATTTTTCCATTTCCTTCATTAAAAAATTTTTTGATTTGGAAATTTATTCATTTGGTTCATTAAAATAGCAATTATTACATCTTTCGTTGAAAATTCATCTTTTTTGGTTGAAAATTGAACTGTTTAGCTAAAACTTATATTTTTTGTTGGAATTTTGATTGACATACAGAAATATTCAAAAATCATTGAAAATTTTCTTAAGAATCGTAAGAAAATTATACTTATACCTATAACCTCAAAAATAAATAACTTAAAGAATAAATAGTTATTCCAAATTTTTATTCCGTATTAAAAATTATGTTTTGCCTTAAATTATAATTTGGTTTTAATGGTGGTGTGGAAATGAGTTTTATTAAAAAATGTGTGGGATTTTCTCGAGAACAACTGCATGAATTGCTGACCTTTCTTAATTTTATTTTTTGAGTGTATTTGAATTTTATTCATGTTTAGGAAAAATCATTTGAAAGGCAAGTCTTCATAGTATTTTACTAACTAATGAAGATATTTTTATAATGTCATTCCTGAAATATATTCTCTAAGGTCAAACATGGTACAAAAATGTCGTAAAATTTAAAGAATGACCAACTATTTACCATAATTTTTCAAATAAAAATCAATGTGTATCATAATTAAATAAAATTTAGGAATATTTATAAAAAATATTAAAATTTTTCATTTTTAAAATTAATGTACACAGAGTACAGTTTTTATTTAAAATTCTACGACGGTTTTTTTACCATGTTTGACCCTAGGGCAGAATCACGGAAAAATATTCTAAAAATATGTTCATTATTTATTAAAATACTACAAAGAATTACCTTCAAAATTGTTTGGTCTTTTTAAAATCATGGGATATTTCTTTATAAAATAAATTTCGTTGAATTTATTTTACAATTATTTACAATTAACTATTTATTCTTTAAGTTATTTATTTTTGAGGTTATAGGTATAGCGATTATACGATTATAGCGATACCACGCTGGAAACACCAGTTCTCGTAAGATCACTGAAGTTAAGCATTGTTGGGCGCGGTTAGTACTTGGATGGGTAACCGTTCAGGAATACCTGCGTGCTGTTGGCCCGTCGTGGGTGTGGTGGGCCCACATTGGTAGTAAATATCCATCTAGAAACACTACCCAAATCGGGTAGTGAGGCAATGAACTTTCGAGTTCGAACTGCTAATCAATGTATGTATGTATAGGTATAAATATAATTTTCTTAAGATTCTTAAGAAAATTTTCAATGATTTTTGAATATTTCTGTATGTCAATTAAAATTCCAACAAAAAATATAAGTTTTAGCTAAACAGTTGAATTTTAAACCAAAAAAGATGAATTTTCAACGAAAGATGTAATAATTGCTATTTTAATGAACCAAATTAATAAATTTCCAAATTAAAAAATTTTTTAATGAAGAAAATGGAAAAATTTCAACAAAATTATAATTTAAGGCGAAAAATATTTTTGTATGCAAAATAAAAATTTTGAATAACTGTTTATTTCTTAAGTACAGTTTTTATTTGAAATTTCACAACGGTTTTTTGTACCATGTTTTACCCTATCCGGGCAGCATCGAGGAAAAATATTCTGAAAATATGTTCGTTAGTTATTAAAATACTACAAAGACTTACCTTCAAAATTGTTTTGTCCTTTAAAAATCATGAGATATTTCTTTATGAAATAAATTTTTTTAAATTTATGTTACAATTATTCAGAATTAATTTCTAATTACAATTATTTCACAATTAAAATAAAATTGTAAAAACTAAATTTTGTAATGTTGAGATAAATATTTTAAGACATTGAAGGTTTTATATAGTTTTTGTATATTAGGAAAGCATATGAGGTCAAGTTAATAATTTTTCGGCTTTTTCTCTTAAAATCCACTAAATTGTGATTATAGCCTCAAATAGCATGAAAAGAAAGGTAATTATCAGAGGTAAGTACATAGTAAAAATGTTGATTATATATATATATATATATACCATTAAACCATTTCCCTTTCAGGGTAGGCGTGACACTACCCGATTCGGGTAGTGTTTCTAGGTTTTTCTTGTAGTTATAAATAACTACAAGTGTGGGCTCACCACACCCACGATTAATTCAATAAAATGAAAATAATAATTATTTATTATCATTCTAACTTTGCAATATTTAAAATCGATTGAAAAATAAAACGTAAATAATAAAAAATGAAACCACTTGAAAGTGATAGATATTATTAACCTAACCTTAAAATCCCATATACATTCCTGTAAGACATAATCATTAAATATTTCAAGACTTCGTTACATGTATTTGAAGTCTTTCGTTTAGGTGTGAATTTTTGAAAAAAAAAATCAACCCAAACCTCCTAATAGCCAACAAGCCAACGAAACCGAATCGTGAAGTAACAGAGCCCACTCACCGACACGCTACGTTTGCATGTGTCGCTCCCAGATGGGAAAGTGGTGGGGGCCGAAAATTCCCATGTTCAGGATGGGTTGGGACTGTGGGTAAAAGCGGCTTGAGTTCAGACTGGGAGCCAAAGCGGGTTGAAGTCCAAAACCGTTTTTCCCCGCGGAATAATTTCAGTTCGCTTCTACTCTGACGCTCATTCATTCCGTTTCTACTCCCATACTTTTTTCAAGTCTTCTTTGCGTTGACACGAAAACTGAAACCGGTTCTCTTCTGCAACTTATTTTGCACCGCTTTTACTCTCAGCCCGTCATTTCTAACATAACTTTTTCGTACGGGCGTTGCAAAAAATAGCGTGTGATACACGTGCGCATAGGTGATTGCTAACTCGTGTGATTGCATCATTCGCCTGCGGCTCGAAGCAATCATCTACGTTTTCGCACTCGCCTCGCTCGTGCGCTAACTATCGGCTCGTGCTTCGAGCCTCCGGCTTATGTTGCAGTATCACAAATAACTTTTCCGTCGAGGCTATTGTGAAACTCTCCGAAAGGCGGATAACATTAGCACATTTTAGAAAAATATCTCTAAATGCAATGCATGCAGCATATAGGATAGCCATATCGTTAAGACAGTATACCACCAATTCTTTGTGAAAGTCGAATACGTATTCTGAGTCTTTTTTTAGAGTTTCGTGCCACAGGAAAAACTTCGGTAGTTCGCTTGAGGGCATATGTAAATAGTTTGAACTATCTACAAATTTTACCCGACCTAGCTTCATTGTTACAAGCCTCGGTGGCTCAGACGATAGCGCGTCAGATTTCCTTGCAGGAGGTCCCGGGTTCGATCCCTGAGCCGGGTAGCAATGGAAATTTTTCCATGTCATCCTGCCGGGCCTTTGGTGGTTCGGAACCCACCTTAAACTGTAGGTCCCCTCAGAAAAAGCTGGTGCCTTACCAAGGATAAATGGGCTCTCTCGAAGGCCTAACCTTGGGGGTCGAAGCCGATTTTGAGAAGACTCGACAATGAGTCAGCGATCTCCTTGCGTAAAAGTAGGCCCTCTCGAGGGACCTCCGCTCGGTTGTCACTGGATGTCTTCGAGTAATGAATACACACACATACATTTAAATAACACACCAGGGCAGTGCTTCAAATCTGTGCATCTAACTGGTGACCTCAGAGGGATCGCTCCGTCCACCCTCTTCTGACCATGTCCCCTCTCTGCGGCCTGCTAAGGGAGGCTACCGAATGCAGAGTGGGTGAGGATCACTATACCTGATCAACAAAGTAGGACGTCATTTACTATGCGATAAGTATGCCTTGCACCTGAGAGGTATAATCTCAGAACGTTGGTAACAACGAAAGTCACCGAGATCCAAGACACTCGGCGAAAGATGGCCGGATTCGGAGTACTGCCTTGAGAATAAACACGGGTATGGCACAATAGGCTTTATAACTTGAGCGCCAGGACCTCACCTGCTCCCCGCCTACATTACAACTAACTAACCAACTAGCTTCATTGTTATGATGTTGGTCCCGTTTGTTATTATATCGAGTTTGATTCGAGTGCCTTTTTTTCAACCCGAAATTTCAAAATAAATTGCGAGTCAAATGCTGTTCAATTATGCGCAATACAAATGACTTCGCTGAATTTATTTTGCAAATCTCCTACATATTGTTGTTGGTTATGCAGTTGATGCAAACTCTCTGTGTCACACAGAGGTTTGGTACCTGAATATTTTTATCAGGGCCGCCTGGCAGTTTTTCACACTGTTCTGTTCCAAAGTTGTAAGAAACAAAACTTATCAGTTAATTATGTTTTACGGCTTTGTCGAAAACAGGTGAAAGGAGACATTGCTGATCCGTATCACGAGTACACTTGCAGCTAGAGCAGTATCTTTTTCCGCATTTACGGTATCTTTCCGCCCATGATTTAATAAAAGGCGTGCAACCCGTGCAATTACATGATTCTGTGTTCATGTTCTGATTTGTATAAAATAAATGACATATCTACAATATATAGACGCCATATGGTAGGTGTGTCATTTCTTCTTTGCAGTCATGTTACATATCTCGTGCAGACGGCCATAATGAATGGTGATGTCATCGTATGTAGTTGTGGTTCCGTTCGTCTTATCCGTTTCTCAATTGCCATTTTGTCGGAGCGTTTTTATCTAACACAATAGAAAGTATATTAATACTTTAGTTAAATTAA
Source organism: Andricus curvator (assembly GCA_932195095.1). NCBI lineage: Eukaryota > Metazoa > Arthropoda > Insecta > Hymenoptera > Cynipidae > Andricus > Andricus curvator. Next base: position 39,548 of record CAKNYM010031283.1, read on the forward strand.
TAGTTATGGGTATTATTTATATTAATTCTAATGTCACCTCGCATGAAAACAGCATTTTGTAGAACCGGGTGGCAAAGAGTTATTTCTTCTCTTAACCTACCTAATGAATTTTCTCAACAAATGAAATAATTTCTGTTATTAGTTTTTGATTTCTTGATTGCTTGGGTAAAATTACTCACTCACGCTTTTTCTTATCAAGAGCACACAAGACAGAATGTTTGTTTCCTTATGTTTTATTGAAATATGATGGTTTAAACTCTTGATTATGTTTGCGTTAAAGGAATAATTATGTTGAGTATCTAATAGTAATTTTATAATAATTTAGAATATATACCATATATATATAGTAATATATATATATATAATTAAAAAAAAAAGTTAAACAACCACCGCAGGGTCCCACTAAGAGCAACTGCCATCCAACAAAATGTCAATAGCCCCCAGTAGCACCGCGGTAAATCACACCTATGGCCACGTCTCACAACCGTGAGATGGGTGGTCATAGGCTACGACAAAATCGCAATGACAGGCCGGCGAAATCCTCGTGTGTCTTGAGGACACGAAGCGACCCAAGGATGACAGCTTTCTGCATCCATCTCGCAAGTGCCTTGGCATATTTTTGGCACGCGGGTATGGCTTTAAGGTTACGAACCAGTGATAGTTTCGCATCTCCGAGAGCACCTATCACAAGGACAATTACTTGTACCGAATATTTTGGGTACAGTCGTTGTAGCTCTCTTTTAAGGTCTTGATACCTCTCCTCTTTTTCTTTCTCCTTTGCAGTGATGTTGTATTCGGACTTGTATATATATATATATATATATATATATATATATATATATATATTGGACAATTGGACCTGTATGGCGAGAGATGTATGAACAACGTGGCTCAAAGAAAGGCGTAGCGGGATGTCGGGAGAACTTGCTCATCGATAGATGTGTCTGTAAAGACGCAGCATACTATCAGCGATTTCTATCGATGGCCTGGATTGATTACCGGAAAGGTTTCGATTCAACCTCCCATAGACTTATCATCTGTCTGTTGGAAAGCCTAAAGGTTCATCCACACATCGTGAGGTGCATAGAGACATTAATGCCGCTTTGGAAAACCAGATTTACTATCTCATCTGGAAAACATCGTGTGATCACTAACAGCATCACCTTTCAGAGAGGTGTATTTCAGGGCGACACCATGAGCCCTCTCCTCTTTTGCCTCACATTATTGCCACTATCTCTCGCACTTCGCCATTCCGAAGGGTATCTCTGCGGAAAACCTGGAAACCGAAAGCATAAGGTCACTCATGTATTTTACATGGATGATCTTAAGATCTATGCTAGGAATCAAGAGAAACTACATCTAGCTCTGAAAATTGTCAAAGAGTACACTCAAGAGATTGGAATGGAATTCGGGTTAGAGAAATGCGCCAAGGTTAATTTGAAGAAAGGAAAACTTAATGGCATCCCCGAAGATCCTGAGCTCGTTGGCAGAAGCGCTATACGACACCTTTGCGCTGGAGAGACCTATACATACCTGGGCGTGCCACAGAGCCGCATTCAGGACGCGGCATCTATAAAGGATACTCTCCGACGCAGATACAAACGTCTCATCCGGCAGATTTGGTCTTCCGAACTGTCGGCGAGAAACAAAGTATCTGCAACGAACATGCTTGCCGTCCCGGTAGTACTCTATTCATTTGGAGTGGTTCCATGGACGAAGGACGAGCTCAGATCCCTTGATATCGGGACGCGAAAGGTTTTGCACATGAACAAGAGCATGCACCTTAAGTCTTCTGTTCCGCGAC